>JALLAU010000539.1:0-14385 GCA_036939495.1 Thalassiosira hispida
ATAACCCTATGTACATGAGGTTAATGGTGTCTCCTATGGGCCTAACTGAGGCCTGTTGCTATTCCCCGTTCCCGTCCGTCGGGGACACCGGCCGGCTTGGATTGGCCTCAGAGATCGGCGCCATTTTTTGCCTTCTTCGCTTCCTGTTGATCCTGATGGTGTTATGTAAAATGTGGCTCTAGATGTGTGCGTGGAGGTAGGCAAATGATTCTGATTCTGGTGTATTCCTCAATGCACAAAGATCGCTTGATTAGATAGTATAGGGCAGGCAGATGGTACGGAATGGAATGTAGATCAACAGATTCAAAGATAGATAGTGATTAGTGGGATGTGCAAGATACTAATTCTTGCTATTGAAAAACAACATGCTTGAGATGCATAATCTTGCTTAGGTACTATTGCAAGAGAAATTAAGGGTAGTTGTAAAGAGGAATGATATCTTGAGGCCGTGTTTGTCCACGGCATAATGGGCACTCAGCTCGGACATTGGAAACCCAGTGCAGGATGCAGTTCCAACAAAATACATGTCCACAAACTGATGGAGCTGCCGGGTGAACCCGTTCATTCAAACAAATTCCACACGGTTGAGTGTCTGATTCCCCTTGTTCCCGTTGTTTTTCCTTCTTAGCCCGAGATTTGTGCCCTCGTTTCATTGCATCTTTTCTCGACGAATTGATTCCAGGAACACGCTCTTCAATCAAATCCATATATTCTGCTCTTTCTGAATTTATTCTGTTTAATGACGAACTGTGTTCATCCACAGTATAGCTTCCAATGCTCTGCTGTTGCATCCGTCTGCGCCGGCGCCAACGAAAGAAAGATATCTGTATAAAATGCGCCAACTCGATCGATGCCTCGGCAGTCGTCTGTGCAAGACCGGCAAAAGCCTGAAATAAGATGATTACTGCAATAGGCTTGTATGATGGACGATTGGCAACTATAGCCCCGGACATGGGTGATAACGATGACCCAGTAGAGTATGGGGCAACATCGTCGCGAATTTTTGCGCCAGCCAGTCGATGGGCTACTGTTGGATACATTCCATTCCAATAGAAGAGAGCCAAGTGAAGCCGAAGGAACCACTTTATTGCTTTGGCATACCTATCAAGATTCTCGCCTGCAGTAGCCACACTGGTATGTATGGGCAAAGAATGGGCGCCATGACTCAAAGATGAGACTGCATGAGAGATTTTCTGTGAAAGTAATGATATTTATGTAGAGAAAAATGTGTCAGCATGTGCACACATCACGATGTATCTTTTTGAGAGGCACCAGGAATGCTTGATCACTTACACTGACTGCAGTCCAACTTAAAGTTGAAATTCTTTCCAGTCTTCTACCAAAAGCTCTATTTCCTGACGGTCTCAAAATTGTTGTTTGGTCATTCTCGTTGTCTCTATTTGATTCATGTCGCACTCCATAAATAATATTACCACCCCCCAGTCTCTCACTGCCCGCCTCTGAATCGCCATCATTGATACTGGAGCTAGAAATCTGCATTCGCCTCCGTTGCTCATCAAATAGTCGTCTTCTTGCGGAGCCTCTCAATCTATCATCATTCCGCACTGCATTAATATCTTCCTCTCTCATCAGCTCATTCTCGGATCTGTTGTTGATTGTTCTGAGTCTGACATTGCCTGAACTTATGGGTCGTAATCCAAATCTGTCCAACAGAGCGGAGAGCAAACCGCCAAGATCCTTTGACCAACCGCCACGACCCACGCGTTGGATTATATAAGGAACCATTGTTTGCAGAAAGAGCAACCTATACCATGGGCTGACTTTGCATGATGCAATAATCCTCACCATATAACCCCCCAAACGCTTTATTATTGTGTGATTTTTTTGGCTTCTTATCAAGGTGGCTCTTGATGAAGCAGATTCACTTCTCTTTCTCACAGGATATCCATACGCAAGATTCATAGACTCCATCCCCAACGTTCGTTTGATGCTTTCACCATTATTTACTTCAGTGAGATTATCTCCGAAATTTCGGGCGTAAAAGATAAATGTAGCAGAATGCACAATTATCGACGCCAAAAAATTCAATTCTGGACGAATCCGATCAATGAAGCGCTGTCCGTCATCCTCTAATATTTCATCACCGTCGTAGTTCTCGCGTAGTGTGCTCACAGAAGATGATGATGCACCATTGCGAGTTCTGCCATCAATCCCACGCTGACGAGGCAATAAACATATACTTGCAAATGGCACCACGACTTGCGAGAGGAGGGATGAAACCTTGGAAATATACCGATCGTCTTTGGCGAGGGAGAGGAGGATATCTGGAACGGGTGCACCGCCCCCTCCTCCGACCATGGACATTGCGAGCTGTGCGAGTCCTCCGCCATTACCGACGACGGTATTGTCACCGTTCTCTTGGAGAGGATGCGCCATGGGGATTTGACACACCAACTCTTATCCAGCCCTGCCTTTTCCTCTCTTATTCAATCTTATTCCTTTATTCTTTATTTCTAATAGTAATGGGAAGAATGATGAATGATGCCTACATATTATCTACGAAGTAATTTTTCTCACTAGAAACCACACTCGCTGAATACGATAAATCAGCATTACAAGCGATCAATAGTGCGATTATGTACCCATGAATGTACCTGTGATTTCGTCCGATGTCGCTTGAGTAGTCGCTGGTTTTGATTTTGGATAAATAAAACAGCACAAGTATTGTAGTAGTGAATTGATGACGGACGAGGAGAGCCGAGAGCCAAACGCCAATGGGCTTCACGACCGACCACACGGCTAGAGTTTTATAAACAGGTTGAGATTGGCTATGCCCACAAGTGAGAATAGCCGCAAGGATCCAAGCCACAGCCCCTCACCCTGCCCTCCATCGCCCCTCTCACCGCACACCGAGGGTCGAATGCCCGCGTAGCCCATCAGCCTCCCAATAAATGAGCCAAGTCTATTCAACCGAACCGGCGACGACCGGTCGCGTCGTCATCGATACCACCCACGGTCCAATCGACATCAACCTCTGGTGTAAAGAATGCCCAACCACGACCCGAACCTTCCTGCAATTGTGCCTAGACGGATATTACGATGACATGATCTTTCATCGCATCCTCTCTGAATTTCTAATTCAGACGGGATTGACGAGGAATGAATCAATGGCTGGGACCACTCCCGCTGCGCAGATTGACAGCTATTTACGTCAAAGCACAGCCGTGCCCTCGTCGTCGTCATCAAATAACATGTCTGGGGATGCGTTGGGGCTGGATAGAAAGAAGCTGGAATTGAATCCAAGAATACGATTTAATCACAGGGGACAAGTTGCCATGGCATTCCCTCTCGAGGAAAGCAACAGCGAGGATATCGAAGAGGAGGAAAAGGCCATGCTTAGATATCAATTCTTTGTCACCTTGGATGAAGCACCCTTCCTTGATGCCAAGAATGTTGTGTTTGGTACCATTGCGGGGGCCACAATGTTCAATGCCCTACGGATTGGCAGAACAGATGCAGACGAGCAGAGTGGTATACCCACCGATATGAGGGACAGCCCTCCTCGCATCAACGGCATCAAGGTGGATTACCATCCCTTTGAAGATATGGTTGTGACTGCGGATAAGAAAATTCCGTGGAAGAAAGATACTGCTACAAATAATACTGAAAAGGGAAAAGCTGGGAAGAAGCAATCATCCGTCATGGAAAAACGGCGGAAGAAACGAAAGGGGAAACGTGATTTGAACGTCTTGAGCTTTGGGGATGAGGAAAGAGATTATGAGGAGGACAATAGTGCTGGTGGAAAAAGTAGTAAAAAGGGTGGATCGATGCTGAGTAGCCATGATGTATTGTCCAACGAAAGCACATTTCTTTCTTCCAAAGTTGATGCTGATGTGGACAAACGAAGCAAAGAAATAGATGTAAAAGAGAAAGATTCTGGGAAAGACGAGTCATCAAACGTTGACGCAGGTAGAGCAAAAGAAGCTCCAAAAGAAGTTCAAGCTGGACAGGAAAATAGTGATGCACTTGAGGTGGGGAAGCAAGAGTTGAAGTCGGAACGTCAAACTTCAAAAGAAGACCGGAATCACAAAAGCAGCAAACCAGACAAGTCAAAGAGCATATCATCAGTAGAGGCAAGGCGTGCAAAGTATTTGAAGTCGGGCAGTGGCTCCTCGGCAAACAAGAAGGAAAGACTCAAAAGAGAAGGTGATACGCTGGCAAAGTTATTTGCATTCAAGAATAAAGTACTCGAAACCAAAGGGTCGTCGAAACAGAGCGAAGAAAATAATACTGGCAAAGCAAAGAAACATGCTGCTGCTGACGATTCTCTAGCTTCGCGGATGGCTAAGCGAGTGAAGCAAACAGAAGACGAGGATGAGCTACGCAGCAAGAAAGAAGAGGCTTTTGTGGCCATGTCAGGTTACAGTGGCCAAGTAAACAATGATGAAGGCGACCAAAACGATGACAATGGCAATGCTGATACCGGAGATTGGTTGGGAACGAAGTTCAAATGCAAGCGACACATGGATCAAAATTCCAGAAGGACGGCACTGGATAAGATTGGTGGTGAAGATGAGATTGGAGGAGATGGTAGACGTATGGATGATTATGTCGTTTTGGACGAAAAACGAAGAAGTGGTGGTAGGGGTGGTGGTGAAAAGAATAATGGGCATGGGAAGCATCATCGAGATAAGCGAGAGCATGATGCTGGTGGCCGTCACAATGGATCTGGTAAGCATGCCGGAAGGCCATCCAAAAGCTCAAGCCATCGCCATAGTTAGTAGGGTCGACAATGCGACAATTTTATACACAAATGATATAAATATTCTTTGGCAGCTATGACACTAGCGCATAATTAAACTTCGTTGCCTCTCCAGAGTTTGTGAAGGGCCAAGCAAATGCATCTCTTTGATACCTGACAATATGTCAAGGGAAGAGGCCAACAGATAAAAGGGATATTTTTCTCACTCGTATCGAGGTAAAGATAAAGTTGCTGTGTGGACAAAAACAACGAGGACGCATGCCTAGAGAGTTATGGAGCCATCAGAGGAGATCTTTTTCTCTCTCTAGATAGATAGGTAGAGAGATACTCAGTATCAAGGGCCCGTCATGACAAACGATTTTCGCCTGTGGGTCCAACAAACATACATGATGCATCAAGTTCTTGGCGCGTGTCGAGAGACTTGACACCCCACCAGTGTGTCCAACAAACAAACAGAATACTTGAACTCCTTTGACTGCACCTTGTGCTCATAAATATATTTGGCCAAGTACCAAATATCTACAGCTACAACAACAAGGAACATATTATGGATCACTTGGCCTCAGTAAAATTGATTTTGTGCCGCCTTAAAAGGTCCCCAGTGGCACTATTGGTGTCTCCCACAACATCAACATCCGAAGCGAATATTCAATCCATCTTTTTGAACTTCCGACTACATTGTTATTTGGCTGATTCCTCTTGCCGTCTTTTGTTGTAAGGGAGGTCAACTATCTGGCCCCCCCCTTTTATCAGAATTTATGTATGCTTTCATAGCTAAACAACAGCACATCCGAATCCTCTCTCTATGCCGGATTAATTCAACAGACGACAATTCAACTTTGATATTATACCCGTTCAAGATGCATTCAGCGCAGAATCATACATGAATGCCACAATCGATAGCATTGCTTTGGAAAATTTGCCTCGACAATCATAGTCGGTTTTTTCAATGTTGTGGCAATGGTAAGAGACGAATGACGATCTTTTTGATGTCATTTGCGATTATCCAAATGGGCTGTTTTTCAATGTCTCCCACCAGCCAAACATCTGGAATCGTATATTCTTATTTCGTGTTTTAAGGTAGCTACTTCTATGAGTGCCTGGTGAGTGTTGTTAGTGTTAACACAAATGTTTCTGTCTTTGACATTGGCAATATCTTGCTTAGAGGGAAATAATGTGTCCCATTGTTTGATGTTGCTGATATTTAATTCACTTCTGTTATTGTTGTAGAAGTCATATATCTGGCTGTCTAGTGAAGAAGATTTGTTTCGCCCTTTTGTCCAGAAAAGTAGTGTTCTTCAGCTTTTCTACCCAACTCAGCACATAATGTACTTAAGCAATAGCAACTTAGTTTGCCACTAGTATTCTTGGATGAGAAATCATTGTATGGTTTTATCTTATCTTCTTCCCAGCAGATTTGAGCACAAAGCTCATTGCAATTGAAAACAGGCATGTATGAGAAGGGAAGAAGTGGCGGCAGATACCCTACCAGCGGTGATTAATTGAGGCGGCTTGCTCGAAAGAGGCTGCTCAAGGACAAGGGCTGCACCTAACAAGCACTGGTTAGGTGAGCCCCCTCGCTCGAAAGAGGCTGATCAAGGACCAAGGACAAAGGCTGCAAATAACAAGCAATGTGGTTAGTTGCGGCTGTTCGCTTGGAAGAGGCTGATCAAGGACAAGGGGTGCACCTAACAAGTGCTGGTTAGATGAGGCTGCTCAAGGACACGGACTACACCTAACAAGCACTGGCTAGTCGAGACTGCTCGAAAGAGGCAGCTCAAGGACAAGGGCTGAGCCTAACAAGCGCTGGCGCTGGTTAGTCGAGGATGCTCGAGCGAAAGAGGCTGATCAAGGGCTGCACCTGAAAAGCACAGGTTAGTTGAGGCTGCTCAGAGAAAGAGGCTGCTGAAGGACATGGGCTCCTACAACTAACACGCACTGGTTAGTCCAGGCTGCTCGCTCAACAGAGGCTGACCAAAAGAAAGAGGCTGCTCAAGGACAAGGGCTGCACCTCTAACAAGCGATGTCAATGACCAAGGACAAGGGCAGTACCTAACAAAGAGGCCACTAGTAGAATATGAGGCTGATCGATCAAAAGTCAGAAGAGGCTGCTCAAGGACTTTGACTGCACCTAACAAGCAATCGTAAATCGAGGCTGCTCGATCAGAAGTCGAATGGGGTTGCACATATCAAGCACTAGTAATACGACGCTGCTCGATCGGAAGCCGAACAAGGCTGCTTAAGGACAAGGGCTGCACATAACAAGCACTGGTTTTAATTTGAGGCTGCTCGCTTGAATTAGGCCCATTCGAATTGTGTAAAGACAAACACACATACACACACATGCACATCAGAAACACCGATCCGGTTGCTGCCGCCGGTCAATCCAGGCGGCTACCGCGCTCGTAAGCGAGGTACGTGTAGGTCTAGTGTAGAGAGGTGGTTCCCGGTTCTTTGTGTTTTACACCTTTTTAGATATGAGTCCATACCCCTTTTCCCAGTTCTGGGTGCAGACCTCCCAGTTTGGTGTTGGACGCCCCAACTGATAGGTACACTGGTCGAACAAAATCCATTCTCCAGAACAGTATGTCCCCCCATTCCAAGGCAGCATGGGTTTGGGGGGATGATTGTCTACACAGATTAAATAATCACATTGTTTTACGTCGTGCTACCTCAACTCAATGATTGATTGTTGGCAACAAAGGCGCACTGATGCACACCCAATCATTTTTAGAGCATATTTAGCAAACTTGACATTACAATAAGACCATTAAATTGGGCATCGACCTAAGGTGAGATGATGATGCATCACCATCATGTTTGTCTTTCATTAATGTATCATAGGAACAATGTTATTGTCAATATAAAATTAAACCAAGCTTGTTTATTGTTGCCTAATGCATTTAACAGCTATCATTTGCTAACTAGCAGTCCCATATAGCATCATCAAACACACAGAGATGAGGGCTGGTGACAACTCGAGCATGCAGTGTAATACTAAACAGTCTAAATTTAATAACATAGGTAGATCACCAACTCCACCAAGGGCTAGTGTTGAATGAAGAGAAGCAACTGAATTGGTCATCGGAAGAGCCATCGAAGTTTGACCAAGGCGAATCGAGATCAAGATCCGAGGCATTGTCCATCGTGCAACATCAGGGAGCAGATCATGGTGCGGTTTACAATCATAGGGACTGTACATCAAATATTGTGTTCCACCCCGAGGCGCAACCACAATTAAATCTCAATCCAGGGATACGTATCATCGTGCTGTGAGTTGCGGCGAGCGTCATTACTTCATTGGACTCTGTCAGAAGCAGAAGGACATTAAGTTGGTTGTTTCATTGAAGTTCCAGCAACATAGGACTGTCAGTATCAGGTGGGCATTGAATGGGCTGCATCATTAGCTATTAGTTGGCTGAATCATTATTCGGCTGTATCCTCATTGAACTGCTAGGTAGATTCTGAGTTGGATAATTATATGTCCCAAGAAACCCAAATCACCCCAATTACGATAGTTTTTCTCTTTATTGAATGGCTGGTGTGACATTGATGCGTCTACCTGATACACCCAATGTACAGGACATGTCTAAACATATGCCCAAAAACACAAATTTAGACATGTCTAGATAGGACGGGATGCAACGAATCCCAACCAAGGTTGCCAAGGTGCCGGGACACGGTGATCAAATGAGTTCTCACCAGGAAGGTTGATAAGCGGACGGGTGTGGAGTCTGCATCTGATTGTGCAGTTGTTGATGTCCTTCCTATTAAAAAAGGCATGGACTAAACTACGAATAATGACATAATAAAGTAGACAGGTGTTTACTAAGACTAAGGCGCCAGCATATTGGACCCATGCCTCCTATCGACTGCAACATCTCTCACTAGTAGCCTCGTTCTGTCCTCGACGAAGGCACACTAGAAATTGAGATTGACCCCGGCTCATTTCCGGGAGAGGGTGGAAATGTCATTATCGATTCCCATGGCGAATAGAGCAATTGAGCCTATGGGAACACCATTAGCATTAGGTAGGTAACTGGAGCGGATTCAAAAATGACATCCTTGGGGCACCTGGTGCCCGGCCGGGTGACTCAGTCTCAGAGTCAAAACCGAAATAAGGGATAAGTAAAGTGGTATCTTCCGCTTTGCTACTCAACACTGTTCTTAAGGTCCATCAAAGAAGTGTTATGTGATCATAAATATTGTAAATTTTAGGTAGTGCTAATTCTCATTCCAAGCACCGCAACAAGCTTCAACAAGCACATAAGTAGGGCAACACCAAACTTCTGACAACACATAATCAAGCCGCCACGCATCATGACGCATCGCCAGCAGTAGACATGGCCCCGTCATCAGCCCATTAAACTCAAACATTTTCCACAATTTCACTCATTAGTAAGGGCAACCATATTTGAATCTATCTCAATACAAAATGATGCTGAAATTCTCTTCCCTTCTGGCGGTGGTATGTATACTTCCGGTGTCGGCCGCGTTCACCAACCCAAGTCACCACAGCCTATCCACAATTGGAAACCTACCATCGCGAAATAAGTTGCCAGTTTTCTTCTCTACTCCTAATGACAACGGTTCCCTGGATGAAAAGTTTGGTGGGTTTACTACCAAGCAGCGACTTCGTGAAGAAGTAGAATCACCCTTCCGTAAAGTTCGTTTGGCATTCTTCTCTGTCTCGGCGGTATCTGCAGCTTTGGCCCTCTACTTCTCAGCGTTGGCAGCTATAAAGGCAAATATTGGGGGATATGCAGACGGTATTCCGTTAGAAGATGCGCTACAGTCATGTGCAATCAATGCTGCAGGTGTCCTAGGAATGGGCGCTCTGGCACTCAGAGAGGTTAAAGTTGGACAGGGAAATCTTGCACGAATTCGCCAGGGAGGATTATTAGCACGGTTGGTTGTCGAGCCCGCCACAGAAGGATCAGGTAGCAGACCACTCGCGGAGTACAGAAGAGCTTCACGAGTGGTGATTGCTGCTGGAGGCGCTGATTACATCAACAAATTGGCCATGTCATTGTGCTCAGATCAGCTGGCAGACGAAAACACATTGCCCAGTGCCTTGCTTGGTGTAGACATTGTCATTGTGCCTGTGCTCCTCAATGATGACTATAAAGCGATTGACTCAAAATCAGCATGGAAGAATGCAGAACCAGAAGTTAATGATCGGAATTTTGACAGTGCAAGGGCGGATGATGTCATTGTTTTCCCTAACGGATTCAATATGTGGAATGATTACATCAAATCTGATATCGAAACAGCGCAAGGACAGGGCTTTGATGTTCTTCAAAAAGGTATCACCATTACTGTGAAGAAGAATGGGAAAATTCTTAGAAGGTACGTTTACAATATGAAATATGCCACAACACATACTTTTTTTGATATGTCCTTCTCAATCAATGATGCATCCTAATTCTTTCTCCACAAAAGAGCCACTGGCCTTCCACCCTTTGGGGACTATATTGGCGCTATGGAGGTGGCCGATGGGTCTCGCTTTGGCATGCCAGGAGATTCCGATAAATACGGTGGACCATAGACCTTCTGTTCGGTAGCTATTATAGGACAGTTAATAGGTAGTTGTCGTAGTCATGGAAATTATTTGTTGCATTAGTATGAACCTAGATATTTTCAATTTCACCATTTCATTATCCAAAGAAATAACTTTTGTGTACTAGAACTAGGTATGAATCCCATCTTGCCACTGGCATAGCTACCATATCTAGTCTATGGTTATCATGCAATTCATAGGTATTCATCATTTTTATGAAAACCCAAAATCACTATGCCAGTCAAGGACAATTTTGAGTACACATACACAGGCACAGATATATAGGCCCTGTGTCGAGTAAGAGAGGATTGGATGATTAATTAATGTATTAAAGAAACCAAAAGAGTACCTAGGTATAGAGACCTGATGGATGTCAGAAGTGGTTTCACAAGCTTCGAACCCTCTCTCTACTGATAGGTTCAGCCTCTATGCAGCCGGCTGAATAGATGTGCTGTGCCGAGGCCCAAAAAAGGCTGGGTTAGATGGCAGGTACTATGTAGAGCTCAAGAGAATCTCCAGAAACTTCGACAATTTCGTCGTCATTCCTAGACATTGGCAGTATCATCATTTCACTATCCAAGGAATTAATGTTCGTGAACTGTGAATCAGATTTAGAGCTCAAGAGAACCTCCGGCAGCTTCGACAATTTCGTCGTCATTTTCCATCAACTTTAATATTGCGTCGAAAGTACCGACCACCCCAAAAAATACCCCAAGAACAATAATACATGTGTCCAAAATGAATTCCCACCTTTTCATCTCTGATCGCCCAAACACTTTGATATGGAAAATGCAGGGCAAAATGAACCCCAGCAATGTGCAGATTGATGCCCCCACTAGCTCCAGAAATTTTCCAAAATTTGGTATGGTGTATCCTACGGTAGCTGTCATCAATACAATGCAGACTCGAAATGTTCTACTCGGGCAATAACTTCTAGGTGGTTTGGTTGATTCAGTAAGAAATAGATTTTCCAACACGTCACTGACCGGAAACATCATGATAGGGTATGTCAAGTAGATTGCCAAACATAGAGCCAATTGCACGAAGGCAGCCGATTCCCCCTTCAAATTCAACGAGATCGGGGAGAGTGTTGCATCCCCAAAGGCCACATAGCCACACGTGCCAAAAAACGCCATCATGGCAGTAATGCCTATGATAACCTGCTTCAAAAGTTTGGGAAATCCCTCTCTGTTAGCGCACGAGCTTTCCAGGGGCAGGATCAAACCCACCCCCTCCAATGAATATATGCAAACACTCGTCACATAAATCAAGCCCGTGAAATCCACCGCTCGGATATTGTCGCTGTGTGTGTTGTATTCAAAGTCTTGAAATATCACGCAGGACAGTCCCATTAAGTTGGCTACATCTGCGACTAACGAAAATGGAGATAGCTTCTTCATATCTCTGAATTGGACTAGGAGTGATAGTATGGGAACACAGCCATATATAATCAACGCACGTCCTGCCCTCCCATTGGTAATGCTTTCGAAGTTGGCCGCTATGAAAATGAGATAAGCGGTGGCAAATCCAGCCTGACTGACCACGAGACACACATTCACCAGTACCTCCCCCCGGGGCCCCATGACTTCCCGTCCCAAATCACCATATCCTTTAATACCAATGTATCCATTCGCCTCTAGTCGTTTGCGACATTTCACCAACAGAAGCATTGCGTAGACGTTTCCCGTAGACACAGCCGCCAGACAGAATATACCGAGGAGCCAACCTGACCTGGCAAATGCATTCGGAAGCCCCAGCAATCCCGCCCCAACGAAGGAAATAATTATATTGACTGCCACTTGAGCCCGCGTGGCAGTTCCGTGTGCCATGCCATGTGCGCCTGCCCCAAGATCCGTCGATGAACCATCGGAGCCCTCGTCATCGCTGTAGGGATCCCCATCCTCCATTTCGAAGTGGTCAGACATGTTGTGGGTCTCTTCTATCAGATCGTCATCACCTGCAATGAGGCTTCCTGCTCTCCGGGGAAGGGGAGATGTTGGCACGAGCATGTCCACGAAACCTCTTACCCGGCCGGTGTCATCTCCTTTGATTAGAGTCTTCGTTTCAAGGCTACCGGTGGCAGCGTCAACATTGTTGCCGTCGGCGTCTTCATTGCTGGGCGTCATATAGGAAAGATGGCCAGGATAAGAAGAATTGTTGAGCAGAGGGCTGGACAATGCTAAGCAAGAGGAGAGGGGAGGAAACTAAGCAAGGCAAGGTTGGTAAACAATATCTAGCTAGCTAGTCTCAGCAAAGCGAGAGAGTTTGGGGGGGTCTTATTATGTTGTGGCTGCGCGCTGCTGCGCTGGGGATGGGGTATGGGGATGGGGTGGGGCGGGGCGGCAGTGATAAGTATTTGACTCTATTTCATGTGGGAATTAGTTTCTCAAATAGCGGGAGCTAATGTGAAGATCAAAAAATCGAGAAGACTCTCCTCGTCTAATAGATAGGAATCAATATGTAATGGCGTTCACGTCTCGTCATTCCACTTGAACATTTCTCTTCGAAACGATGGATGAATTGGACTTCATAGGTTATGATTATGGATCTCTATCAGAAGCAATACTTCATCTACGTGACCAAACATCCTGGACAGCGAATTTTCTGGGCCGCAACCGTCATCGTGTTCATCACCATCGTCTTCATTACCAAGGCTGTCAACGTCATTGTTGACCTCATCCGTGCAACCGTTACTGCCATCGTCAATGTAATCATCATCGGGATCCTCATCATCGTCGCCACCAAGACTTGGGTCGCCCCAAGATTCATCATCGTAGCCAATATTGGTACCATCATCGTCGAAATCGAACTCATCATTTCCATCGTCGTTTCCACGATCACCATCGTCGACGTCGCTAACATTGTATTCATTGAAATCCCCTCCGCCGGCATCGTCATCATTGCTATTGTTATTGTTGCGCCCTCGAAAGCCGCAATACATCAAGGCTTGTCACACCAAGCTCAGAAATTTGTCGTTGCTGGGGTTGAGGGTCACAAACGAAGTGGATTGTTTCCTTCATTCTCGATTGCGCGAACTAAAGCTTTTGCAAGGATGTACACAAACATAACCAGTTGCTGATTGGCCAGCGACCATCACCTCGAGTAGTATTGTTGTCATGAGCCGGCATTTCACAGGACAGTTGATTCTGTAAGAGCTATTGATTCTATGAGAGAGATGCCAAGATGATGGCTCGTGGGAATGAGTCTTGAAGCTACCAAGCTTTGCGTCACATAATTCTGAAGGGTTGAAAACATCTCGCTAATGTTCTTGTTCACGTTTTTCATTCTTGTTTGGGGCCAAGATTACTTGCAGGGTCAGATGTGAGTGCTCAAGTCATCTCAAAGAACTCTTGAAGCGCCTAAGCACGTGCGCCAAATTCTGAGAGAGTAAAACGTTGGTAAAGAATTCTCAACCTCAAGCGATTTCAATCTGTCAGCTTGAGCTTCCAACAGTTGCAGTCTGTCTAGTTAGGAGTGGGGGGCCAAAGCCGAATGTTTGCGCGCAAGCAGTTTCAATCTGTCTATCCGTCTGCAGCAAGTTTCAATCTGTCTATTGCAAGCCTTCCAACGTTTCAATCTGTCTTGTCGGGCAAAATACTCTGGGCTCATTCGTCTCCAGCGGACAATCGTTGACCGAGTCACGTTGACAACGCGCACTTCAAACTCCCCACCAAACCAATTCAGAAACGAAGGCAAGAGCCCAATGAACCTCAATGCAGATCTTGCATAAAAGGCGCTCATAAGCTGTAGTAATTCGATATAGACTTAGACGAGTTGTTCTGTTTACTCAATTCTTATGAACTCTCAGAGTAGTTCTTTAGACTTAAAACCATCTCGAACTGTTTCCCTTTTCTAGTCACGTCACACTTCGTGTGACACCGTGTGTACACCTCACACTCTCTGTGGATTGCAACGCGGCTCATTGTTGCGCTTGTTGCATCGATCTCACTTCCAACATATCCTATGTTAGTCTGAAGTGGTGATGTGTGACTTTAATGGTGATGTCATTACTGTCATGCCCATAGGCTACCTTAGCCGGTACCAATGGACATTTAGATACTATGACGTTATCCTAAAGGTATCCTGAGATACCTTTACGATA
>JALLAU010000540.1:0-14369 GCA_036939495.1 Thalassiosira hispida
TATTCTAGCTGCCGTAAAAAAAAACGAAGAAGAAAAATACGACGGAGATCTCGAGAGGAAGATCCATCAACAAGCTAGCTAGGTAGATCAATCAATTCAACGCCTCGCGGATGACACATCTGATGCTGATGGATGGTGCACTGATCTCTGCATGCACCAACACCATACATACCATTCAAACTAGTTCCCAGAAGGGAGAACCCATCCCATTCTTCCTCGCTGTGGTCCTCCTCACTAGCTGTGGTCCGTTTGGTCGGCATGTAAAATACGATAACATCAACACTTCAAACATAATTGCAACAAACCCGAGAGCTTGCATCAAACCCGAGCATAAGGTCTCTTTTACTCTAACTGCCCCGCAAAACAACGTCATCTGAACGTCATCATCAATACCCAATGACATCCCATATCGAAGCCTACCTTTGGGAAGGCTTTGCCTCCATCCAAGCCACCTTGTTCGGCTCCAACAACGACAGCGACATCGAATGCCATGGGTGGGAGTGTCGTCATACCATCGACAATAACCTCGATTATTCGACCCGTCAACTCAGCGGAGGAGCAGATGAATCCGGCGGCTACAGCAAAGGAGCCTCCATAGAAGACACCCACATCACATACGAAGACTTGTACGCCTCCATCATCTTCTTCGCTGCCATTTACGTAGGCGGACAAATCGCCGCACGTCTCCTCCGCATGCCAAGTCTAGTCGGCGAAATCTTCGTGGGCATTCTACTAGGACCAAACTTGGCAGGATATGTTCCCCATCCCATTTCATTCGTAATGTTGGGTGAGATTGGATTGATATTATTGGTCATTGAAGCGGGAATTGATATTGATTTGACCACCTTGAAGTTGATCGGTAGTCGAGGATTAGTTATTGCAATTATTGGGAGTGTACTTCCCATTGCTATTGCAGTAGGGATTGCCTTTGCCATTGGCACTGATACTGCCGGGGCGATTGCAGCCGGTGCATGCTTTGGACCTACGAGTTTGGGAATTGCCATGAATATTCTTCGGCAGGGAAAGATTGTGAATACCCCCGTGGGTCAACTCATCGTTAGTGCCGCAGTGATTGATGATATGATTGCACTTATTATTCTAAGTCAGTTGGGTGCGTTGGCGGGGGATACGACTATTGCCTCCATTCTTATCCCGATTGTGAGCGCGTTGGGCTTTCTTATTATTGGGGGAATCATTGCCGTCACGGCCTTACCCAAATTTCTTGATCATCACTTCTTTCCAAGGATTAAGAAGGAGAATCATGGGAGCGCGGGGTTGGGACTCATGTTCCTTATACTGTTTGCAATGATGCCGGCAACGTATTATGCCAAGTCTTCTTTTCTTATGGGAGCCTTCCTATCCGGGTTGGTCTTTTGTAGGAATCATGATGTTCACGTGCGATTCGTATCGCAGTTCAAGCGTGTCCTTCAATGGCTCATGAGAATATTCTTTGCGGCGAGTATTGGATTTCAGGTGCCTATTAAGGATTTTGGTGATGGGATGGTCATTGGGTATGGATTGCTCTTCACGTTGGCATTGACGGGGAAGCTTGCTGTGGGATTTCTTGTTCCCAACTTTAATAATTCAGATAAGTTCAAGGGATTGCATTTGAGGGATTGTTTGATCACTGGTTGTTCAATGGTGAGTATGTGGGGGTGATGTTGAATGTGTCTTGCAATTTTGATGCTTCTTCCATTCATCTGTTCGTATTTTGTTTTGTTTTTCTCTCTTGTGTACCTAGGCTGCCGAGGGCGAATTCGCCTTTGTTATTGCAGTGTTTGCAAAAGATCAGGGTCTTATCAGTCCCGATCTCTATGCATCCATTGTCTTGGCTGTTCTTATTTCTACAATCATCCCTCCCTTTGCGTTGCGGTTCACCATCACATATTTTAACAAAATGGCGGAACGAATGGTCAAAGATGCAGAAGAATTGGAGCGACAGCGGGCCAATACGATTGATGACAGTAATACCCCTGAGGAGCAGGAGAAGCGACTCAGGGTGAGCAGTATTTTGCATGACTTTCTTGAAGTGCTTTGTATTGCGTTATGTGTGATGATCTAACTCTCTTCCCTGTTTTCGTCTTTATCCCAGGAAAATATCGAGGCAAACAAAATCATCTTCCTCTGTATTCAAATTCAATGTGCCTCAACGTGGGGTCTCATCCCGAAAATCATATCGACCCTTACAAAATTAGACGTTGAGGTGATTGACAATCGTTCGTGGCATCCACGAGGAGTAGATTCGACTCTTATGACTGAGATATTCCTGCAGGATGACTGTTTCCTACGCAGCACAGATGAAGAAGCAAACAAAACTGTTGATGACCGAATTGCAGAAGTGAGTGAGGCCATGATGAAAGCCCTCCGCCAGCCAGTAAGTTTCACTATTCTTTTTGGTGACGTATATCAAGTCTATGGAGTATGCAATCTAACAAAAGCTGACATTCCTGTCCAACCCCTTTCCGCTTGGTAGGATGCAAAAGTCAAAGTGACTCGTTGGTTTCCTGGTGTGCTCCAATCAATCGTCGAGGAGGTCAAGTCAAAATCAAATGTGTCGAAGACATTGACCGGCGTGGGTGGTGGTAATAGAGGAAGTGTCAGAGATTTATTGGCAAAAGAGGCAACAAAAACATTGGAGAGCAAGAGGAATAAGCAAATTGCTGCCACGAAGGAGAAAAGTTTGAGTGAAATCAAGCAAGATATGGGAATACCCTTGGAAGGTGAAGCGACTCCTCCTGCAGAAGCTGGCGTGGCATCTGCAGTGACTGGTACTGCAGGAGCTTTACCGCCTAACCCTACTACAACTCGCCGTAGGGTCAGGCAGAAAATGAGGTCCACCCCCGTGGTGGGAGGATCACTCTTTGACGATCATAAAACTTCCGCTCCCGAGGATCCCAAGGTACATGGCGTCGCGGAAGGAGGGAGGGAAGGAGTTATGAATCGACCCTTTGCCAGTGGTTTGGGGGGGCAGTCGGCAGAACTCGTGGTGGGGGGTGAGGTGTTCAAGATCCGTATCATGCCAGAAACCATTCACAGGATTCGGTCGGGGTACAGTGGCGAGTTGCTAGATGATTCGAGTGTTAAATTTTCTTCGGTTGATGTGCCAATCGAGCATCGCCTCCAGGGGTTTATCCGCACGAGTGGTTTGCAGACGATATCGGAGGATATCTCGGACACTGCGTCGAATATTGGTTCTGATAAGGATTCTGAAAAAGATTCAAATTGGTGATATTGTATGAAATGATGTGTGCTGAATCTCTCAAAGAGTCTTACACAGACAATTGCACTTGGGTTCTCAAGCTTAAGGGATGTAAGACTTGACTGTTAAATAAGTTGGTTAGATAGGTGGTTAGATAGGTTAAATTACAAATTAGGATTGCAGCATGCTGGAAGGTTCATTCTTCGGGCATTCATTAAGAGAGAAAAAGATGAGGCTAAAGGTTTCTACCTAGAGGTAAATTTCGTGAGAATGAGGCAAGAGGCAGACCAAAAATGTCGAACGTTCTAGCCGGCTTCTCAGCAATGCAATGGCCCCAACTCTCTAGAGATACAATATGCCTTCTCGTCTGCTTCTCATCCACTGCCCTCTATCTCTGCAGTCACCTGCAGCAGAGAGGGCGCATGTTATTGAGAATCAATCCCACCAGGATTAAGAGGGCAATGCATTCTATTGCCCTAGAGCATTGATTGGAGGCTTATGTCTGTTCCGTCTCGATGTCTCGCCGTCTTGATGCCTGCCTGCTGAGAAGCCTGCCACTGTCTCGTGTCTCTCCCTCGGTGAGTCTTGGTGACCTAACCGTCCTCACAAGACTGATCGCGACCCACATCATCGACGGCCGGCTTCCTCCTCGATCCTCTATCTCGGTCTAATCAGTATCATAACGCAGATCATTATCTTCATTCTTCCTTGCTCTATCTCGGCCTAATCACGGTCTTCTGCTCCGCCCAATCTTCGTCTTCTGGGCCCAATATTCATCTACAATAATCACCGTCTTCTGCTCCGCCCAATATTCGTCTTCTGGGCACAATCTTCATCTACAATCGGACAATCGTCTGGGCTTGTCTTCATCTACAATCGGCCAATCGTCTGGGCTTGTCCTTCTGTCAGCCAACCTCCTTGGTCTGCCTTGTACCTTGTACTTCTTTCCTGGCGGCACAGCAACATGCGAATACAAGGATGTCGTTGGCGTAAAGGAGAGAATGGAGTTGGCACAAACGCGAGGAATGGGCAAAGGCAGCAAATACAACAATCAAATAAGGAAAATATGGGCAAAAAATATACAACAATCAAATAAAACAAATCCTGCTCGGCGGCACAGCGACGGGCGAGGATGGGGCCGATGCAAAGGCTAGTACGAGGCGTCAATGATGAGAACTCGGCTCTTCTTCTAGGCAGCGCCTTCTCAACACATAGTATGGCAAGTGTGCCGAACGAGGACGACAAGGAGAGGAGATGACA
This sequence comes from Thalassiosira hispida, assembly GCA_036939495.1. Classification (NCBI taxonomy): domain Eukaryota; phylum Bacillariophyta; class Thalassiosirophyceae; order Thalassiosirales; family Thalassiosiraceae; genus Thalassiosira; species Thalassiosira hispida. Next base: position 4,460 of record JALLAU010000540.1, read on the forward strand.
AGGACGAGGAAAGGAGATGTGAGGAGAGAATGAGAACGAGGACGAGGAGAGGAGCTAACAAGGACGAGGAGGACAGAACAATGAGAAAGGAGATAACAAGGACGAGGATGAGGAAAGGAGAGGTGAGGAGAGAACGAGAACGAGAACGAGGACACGGACGAGGACGAGGATGAGGAGATAACAAGGAGAGAGAGTGAGGAGCTAACAAGGACGAGGAGGACAGAACAATGAGAGAGGAACGGAGGCATAGAGTCGTACCCTCCATCGTTGGATCATTGAACCAACTTCTACTGTTGTGCCATGTTGGTACTGTTGTTTTGTCTATTTTTATTCCTCTTTGCTTTGATTGGCGTCGTCTATCACTTAGATAGTAGGTGAATGCTGCCCTTGTTTGGGCAGCTAATCTAATTGAAGCCTCCTGTTTCATCTTGCAATCTTAGGCATAGGCAATTGTGAGATGTTTGCTCTGCACGAAGCCGCCGTCTGCGTAAGAGGAGCGACGAGGATAAGACTCGTCTCTGGGCAACAGCCCTTTGGCGGCAAAAACACAACAATCAAATGACGACGAGGATACGACGAGGATAACTCGTCTCTAGGCAACAGCCCTTTGGCGGCAACAACACAACAATCAAATGACGACGAGGATACGACGAGGACAAGGATCGAGGGACGAGGGTGTACCGGCACGAGGATCGAGGGACGACGGTGTACACGGTATGCCGACTGAGAATGGGCACACAACAATCAAATGGCACAGTTGAATGTGAGAGGCAGAACGGCGCATATAGGCAACTCGCTTATCATTGTTCATCCTAGCTATCCTTGGCGTACCACCTCACAGGAAAGGACGATGCGATGAGAGCAAAATGAGGGCGTTGACGAGGGCGAGGGCGAGGGCGAGGACGACGACGAGGAAATACAACAACTTTATGTTAATTGATTAATGAATGTTATTGCTAAAGATATTATTATATGTGTTATGCAATGGTTTTACCTAGCCTGGCTGTGTATGGCCGTGTAGAGAATTTTGCGCGGGAAGGTCAAGGAAGGTTGGCTAGAATTGTAGCGTATTGTTGTTTGCCGCTCAGAATTCTCTGGGGTTAGAGAGCACTAACTTTGGCTTCCCGCCAAAAGTGCTGTCGTACCCCAGCACGACGGGGTGCTGCCAGCAAGCACCTCCCTATCTAGACCTAATCTACCTTAAATTACCTACCCTACCTAGCTACCATACTACAGCGCAGGTATCTAATCCTCCAGTTGTTGGTTGCCACTGAGAGGTGGTGCGGTGGGCTGAATATTCCGTGAAATTGCCGCTTTTCTATTCCGTGAAATAGCCGCACCCGGCCGGCGCGCAAAACGGTTGAAATACGATACACATGAAAGTTCAACGGTAGGTACCTAGGTACCAAACGGGTCGAAAAACCTCAAGACCCGGCCGATCAATATGGAACACATTGGAGCCGTCGGAGAGCGCGGATCTAATAGATGATGTCATGTATCACACGTACAATCTGTCCATAAAAGACGTCACAGCTTGAAACGCACAATGTACTTGTCATGTTCCTCACAGTGAGAGGGGCCAGAGGGGACAGTGGATAGAGGTATCATAGGGGAGGAGGGGAGAGTGGATAGAGTTACAGGGGAGTGGAGAGTGTGAGTGGAGAGGGCCAGAGGGGAGAGTGGATGGATGGGGGTGGATTGGGGAGTGGTTGTGGGGCCAGATGGGACAGTGTGTAATGCGTGGTATACTGGGTATGCTATAATACGGTGTTGATTGTGTGTGATATATGAAAAGTATGTGCTGTCTGTGCTTATGTGTGTCATGTCTGCGCTGTATGTGTTGTGTGTACTGATTGGTTTGTGCTGATTGATGCGTGCTATGTTGGCTGATTGGTGTAGGTATGCTGATTCATCATTGTGTGTACCATGTGTACCTAGCTGTATTCAATATCCCCCACTCCCCCAATCTGGCCCATGCGTAACTCTATCCACTCTCCCCTCCTCCACTCCAATGTACCTCAGCACATACATTGCATACATCACACACAATTAACACCAGAGTGCATCATACAGAGTACACCAGACAATACACACTGTCCCCTCTGTCCCGACAACCACTCCCCAATCCACCCCCCCCCATCCACTCTCCCCTCTGGCCCCTCTTCACTCACACTCTTCGCTCCCCTGTAACTCTATCCACTCTCCCCTCCTCCACTCCCCTTTACCTATATCCACTCCCCCCTCTGGCCCCTCTCACTGTGACCACTCCCCTATCCAACTCAACTCGACACTTCCCCCTATCCACTCTCCCCTCTGGTATCCATCAACTGACCCCTCTCCCTCTTGCCCCTCGCGAGGAACAGCAAGGAACATGACTGTTAACCTGCGAATGTCTTCTAAATGCACTTACAAACAATAAACTAGCTCAGTTTCATTTTAAATAGACTATCAGTATTTTTTATGTAAATAGATAGCACGCCTCCCAAAATGCCCCTCTCCCCGCCAAACAAACTCTAGATTCCCCACGTGCGAATCCTAGTGGGCGAGAGTTCGGCGATGTCCTTGAAGCACGACTACAAAAAAGTTGGGTGAGAACTAAAAAGATGGGGTTGAATTAATACTGATTCCTGAATGGACACATATTATCTTGGGTGCCACATCTCTACCGTATGGTTGCATTGCTATGCAGGATGGATTTTTTCTACTTGCTGTACATAATATCATAATATCGTAGTCGAGCGAGACACAGCGTTGGAAAGGTCTTGCCAAGACGATCAATTTGAGCCATCGTTCTTGCCAAGACGATCTCTAGATAAACCATTCACCACATCCCACATCCTCACTACGACGATAGCACATCACACTAGATGAAGATAGGATACACTCTCAATCTCACAACTCAAATCTCCATTCTCGCCGACTAAAATCCCTATCATGGTGATGAAACAAAATAATCAGCAGAATACGCTCTCCTCGCGCAGACTAGCTGCTTCATGGTCCGCGCCTCTGACGAGGGAAGAAGGGGACAGCACGGCATCTACTACAAAAAATGCAAGTATCAAACCCAGTAAGTGAATTTCTCATGAGATAAAACAAATGCGCTAAGTCTTTTGTTAGAACTTTGCTATCATCGCTCAATTTTATCTCCATTCATCTCTATTGCAGCATTAGCTGGATTGCTAGAAAATGGTACAGCCAAGGCGAAGCCAAGAAGACGAACAACTGTGTCATTTGCACCACTACCTCCGCCACCATTTACCACGTCGACTTCCTTGCCAAGTATCAGCAACAACAACAAGGGGAAAATCATAGAGCCAGTGCAAACCGAAAGCAAGGGATTCCGCAATGATTACACTCTAGGAGACACTGTTCGCTCTGAATCTCACATGCTGCCCCCCGCCAACAAGCCGACCGGGTCCAATCAAGCATGTCAGTCAGCGAGCTCGCTCCAAAAGCACGACTTTGCATTTGTAAGGAGATCAGACGGGTCGTACGCCTACGCCATATTGGCCTTTCGTTCATTGGAACAGCCTGGAAATTCAAGCAGCTATACTGACTCCTTAATTGAATACATGTCATTCGTCATAAGCGGCTCGGGCTCCACCAAGATGCTGAAAAAGAAACAATGGAGTACGCACGTACGACTTGCGTCTATGGAGGGCTTAAATAATCATCCCAGAAGTAAAAGAACATCAAGAGCTAAGAGATCGCTAAAGAAGAAAGATACCAAGAAGGATGATACATGGTCTCCGCCAAGTATCATTTCATTCATTCCTTCAAGTTCAAGCGATGACAACGTCTCATGTCTCATCTCAGTTTGAACATCACTCTTGGACTGAGCTATGTGGCTGGCTTGTTGACTTTGATAACAGTTCATCAAGTCAAGTCCATTGTGGCAAGTACTCGAAATGTGTATCAACACCTCTGATTACACACAAAATAAATCTGCGTACAAACTATTGGGTATGCGGTCAAAATCAATTGTATGCTGGGCTAAACATACCACATTTTGATGCAGATTTCTATTTCTATTAGGCTAAACATAACCATCTTTAGATTATTACATGATGTAGAACGTAGCTGTTCAAATTAATGAAGTGAGCATGGTGTCAACAGGTGCACGAGCTATTTTGTCGGAGGCTGAGATTAGAACCACTCCTAACAATACACTGTCTACTCTACTCGGTCAATTGAAGATGATCCTCGGGAGCGGATTGACATTATCTTTAGACCCATGTTAGAATAGCTACTAATGCCCGAAAGAATATTCCAGCACCTGGTGAAAGAATTTTTCTCATATTTTATGTTGAGCGTTCGACATCATAGATCAGTTGACTATGTTTACAGGTAGGTACAATTTGTAAGAGCAACAGATAGTACCTAGGTAGGTGATCTCTCCGAGAGGAATGCTAGGTGCATATTGGGATAAAAGACTGGTAGGGAGTGAAGAATATTTGAGAATGTGATAATTTTGGCTTGGCTTGGCAGATATCTCTACCCTAGAGAGATAAGCCCATCCCCAATATGATTGTCTAGAAGAAGCACATAATTAATAGGTATCATCAGAGATCACAGACCTGATATTGTCTGATTCTGATTAGTTACGATTGGTGAAAAATATTCTTCTTCTGAACTGTACATGGCATATTAGTTTCAGCAGTCAGGCAATAAAATAAAAGTCAAAATGTAGCACTCTTTGCAATAGACAAAAGTCGATTCTCCTTCAGTGAGTATGTTGGGCCAGACAGGCCGATATTTCCCAGGATTGCAACCGTACCTGAAATCTCGTCAAACTTCAAAGACCTAGTGGAAATGTCTTCAATGCACGTCTTGTCACTGCTAGAAGACCTTCACGGATTTTTGTCCTTGATGATTCAGAAAATAGTTGGCACAGTTCTGCATATTGCTTCCCTTCCCTCTGAAAGGCAGACAAGAATGCATGTCTACCAAGCCACAAGGCATCTTTCCAAGCCAGCTGGAATGTCACGTCGCTTTCAGTAGAAGATGAAAGAGTCCTCACATGTCCGTGTTTGATCTTGGATGTAATCAACAAGAATGCAAATTGGATTGTATCACATGCAGAGTTGTAGATGAATTGCTGATGTTTCAATGAAGATATGCCAGTGCCATTCATGTAGTGGATGGTTTTGATGGCGCAGAGTAAGAACGTTTGGTAGAAATTCAAGCGAATCATATCAATTCCATTTATGCAGCTGCTGAAAAGAAGCTTCTGAGAGCATCTTGGTCTAACGAAATCTTTCATTTTCTTCTTCAGGGCCAACCCTTCACTTCCCGCACGGTGAATTACAACCGTGTCAGTTGCCTGGGATCCACTAAAGCGATTATGGTCCAAACTTACTTCACATGTGCGTGTGTCGATGAGTAACCCACACCATGGAAAGAAGTCTTGGCATGCACGAACTGTTTCAACTTTGCCCGTACCTGTATTTTCCATGGAGATGGGGTAATTTACTTGAGACTTCTCGCTGTTTATTTTCACGCCCAGACCAGGAACCCCTCTGTTGAGTTTCTTCAAAAATCGAGTTGAGGTATCTTTATTGGTGGATATAAGGAGGAAGTCGTCCACAATACGCACAAGGAGATGAAGATCATTCTGGCTCTGTAGAAACATGGCATCACAATTGGAAGAGGAACTTCCCTTAATTACATGAGAGTGTTCCTTCTCAAAGACATCATCCAACATGAACCCCTCAACATTACCAAAGTAAATATTGCAAAACATGGAGGATAGAATACTTCCCTTCGGAATAGAGATGTTAATTGTGAATGATGCAAGCGTAGTGGCTATGAGTAAACCTCAATCAATAGTTTTTTTTTCTCTGCACACAATACGTACCTGAGGTATCCCGTCTTTTTGTAGCAAATATCGCTGACCGTAATTGCCATTTGCCACAACCATCACTTGTCCGAAGATATGATCCCGCATCATACCATCAATCGTTTCTTTCTTCTCCATAGAGCAATGAACACCATCCACAAAAATGGAGCGGAAATACTTATCAGCGAAAGCGCTGGAGGTGGTTAGATACCGAGAGAACTGGTCCAAGGAGAATGTGCTCTTCTTCCACCGACAGCGCACAGAGCTATTGTTGTCCTTAGAATGTAGGATGAAATTGTTCTTTGTCAAGTAAACGTCTTCTTCAATGACGGATCGCATAAGCTTGTATAAACGTTTCTGATTGATTGTGTCATAGCAATGTTTGATGTCTGCACTAGCAAAGTAGAGAGAATTCTGGCCACCATCGACATTCACAGATCCTGCATTTGATGGAGCCGAGTGGGACTGCTTCTTTTTAATAGCTTCCACAAACAAACAAAAGGAAGGAAAGACTTCTGTCAGACCGAGCACTCCCGCCCCAAACAACGATGGCCTCTTCAGATGTTCGTATTTGAGTGCATGAAAGCTGGACTGCAATATCTTATTTGGCGGAGCTGAATTACTTCGTGGTTTGATAGAAGCAGCAGCAGCAACTTCAGCTCCAAACTCCTTCACATCTGATGAATCATTGCTGGTTGTATCTTCCATTAAACATGACTTCGACAGCATTGCAATGGCACGAATGCCAGTCTTCTTGGGAAGAAGGCGCAGCGGTGCTGGAGGACATCCCACATTGTGACTGGACAATAACTTCTGCGCTTTTACCACGTTTATTTCACGATATTGTTGTTTGAGCAAGAGTTTCATCGACAGGTGCTTGATCCTCATCCATACTGGCCTTCGGTAGTAAAGAACTCTAGAGCCAGTGAACTCGGTTTCAGTAATGTAGAAGACGGAGCGGAGAAGAGGTACGATGAACTTGCAATACAACCAGCGCATCACGTTATGCAAAAGAGCTGTTGCCAATTCATGATCTGAGCGAGAGTGTCGCCGTCGGGCTGCTGGGTTATCTTGTGATTTGGGTTTCCTTATCGAATCACTCTGTGGGAGTAACCATTTCATGTCAAGAACACGGATTCCGTCAACAATTGCCTTTTCTGGGAGTTGTTCCGTACGGCCAAGATTTGTAAATACTCTCGCTGTTCGAACCACTTGACGGAAATTGTGTATCGATCCCCAGAACGAGGTTGGGAATGCACTTCGAAGCACTGCCTCCAAGAACGAGCCAACATTTTCAGCCGATGTATACAACGTCACCTTATGAGAAAGGGAAGCCTTGGCATCATCCTTCGCTTTGAATCCCTCAGAAGACTTCTCCGTCGTTGCATTGGTTGGTAACGAGCAATGATGCTCGAGCAACCTCGTATAATCACATTGTTGCTGTCGTCTTCTCATTTCTTGGCACATAACGATGCCACTTTCACGTAGGCGTCTCCATCTACCTCTGCGCTTGTTGCAGTTAACAATATGACTAGGACTATTTTCCTTGGATCGGAGGTCTCGACTACTTGGCCACATCCGTACCATGGCATTCAGCAGCTTGACATTCACGTTTGAATTCGTTGGCAGTGCGTCGGGACTACCAGAAGAAGATCCTTCTTCTTCGCGTTGATTTAACAAATGGCAAGGCGATAAGCCGACATGTTTATTGTAAAAATCACAGTAGAATAGATTGCCACGGGGAATGGGTTTGTTGGGATCCCATCGTTCCTTTTTCTGGATGATCGACCTTTCTTTATTGTTGCATTTGACATGAGCGTTTTTTATAGTACTCTTTGACAAAATTGAACTACTCGAATCTTTCGTAGTAGTCTCCACTGGTGAATATATTTCATTCTCCACATCATTCCTCTTTCGCTTTCTGTGCCCCAATTTGCGAACTTTCGTAGCACCTGACGATTTACTCATTCCATCAAACTGTTTCGCCAATATATTGATCGGAGGTCCACACAATTGAAAGTAGTTGCCACGATCAAACAACGAAACATCACCACCAACAACTAACGTTTTCTTCGGCTCATCATCTGCTGTTGTGGAACTAACATCTACTGCTGCTGTTGATGAACTAATCGAAGGAATAAGTACCAAGGCGTTCACTAATATTTCTCTCATTGCATCATCACCAATAATCGAATGTAGACATTTCATTAATGGAGATGATCCAGCAAATGATGTCAGTGTGTTTGGATGGATGCAGTGTACGCCGGGGGCCATGTTAGGACATCCTCGTAGGATTTGATTGTTGTTGTTTTTGTTATGGTGCGTTTTCGTTTGATGATGTGTATTGTTGTTTGTACGTGAGTAGGAGGAGGTCAATGTTTCGCCATTGCCAAGCGTGTAGCCGGTCGAAAGCAAGTTCTTTTCAAGCATCCAATTGTTCTTGGGGCAGCTAACAACTCGTTCATACTGTCCAGACTTTGATGTTATGTTTGAGTTGGTATCTAAATTTCGTTTGGAGGTGGCATTATCCGATGCATTCACTTTCTGCTTGTCCAATTTCCGCCTCTGTCGACGCCGATATCTAATTTGCTTTCCACCCTTCTTGCCTGATGCACTCCCATTCCCATTATTTCTCCTGTTAAATATCGAGGAGCGAAAACGATGCGTCCTACGAACCAATGTACAAACTGATCCATCAACAATAGTTTCAAGTGATTCTTGTGGAGTGGAGAGAATGAGAAAGTTATTGTTTTGCGGATTTGGTATTATTCTTCTCTTTTGGTAGACATTTCTTGTGAATGTTGATTGTTTCATTGGTGATGCTTCAGATATATCTTCAGCTACTGCTGGTATTGCTGTACAGTCACTTCTCTCCCCAGATTTTGCATGTTGTTTCTGTTTCTCAATTTGCTTGCATCTGTTTACGGTTGCAATTAATGATGATGTGAATGGTGCAATGATTATGCGTGCCATCAATTGATAGTGTATCCAATCTTTGTTGCTGATATTGCTATTAGTATCAGCATTTGTTGCAGCATCGGCAGAATCAGCAGCATTCCCTTGGCTGCGTCTCCGTCTTTTCCTACGTCTATTCCCATTATTTTGATGATTGCTTTCAGTTTTGTCTGGCATGTCCTCGCCAACCGCTAGTAGCGATGCAACACTTTGACTTTCATTGGATGCTCGATGATGTGCTTTTCTTTTCCTCTTCCTTGCTTTGCTGACCTTTTTCCTGCTGCCATTCTGCGGATGTGAAGATGTTTGTCTGCACTGCAGTTCCTCTTCCTGCGCCCTCGTCAACGACTCAGGGAGCAGTTTGTTAGTAGTTTTGTTATTCTGATGCTGTTGCCCATAATAATTATGATTTCCTATACGAAGTGAAAGATAGCGCGGTAATAAAAATCCTTCCAAACCACAAATCACGCCATCACTACTACTTGATGATCCCTCCAATTGATTTTGGATGTTATGCATGCCCAAAGCTCGTTGGACAATGGTCGGAATTGCATCATGGACTACATCAACAACCTCGTTAGTCGTCCCATGCATTGTTTTCGTCTTCCCAGAGATCAATGTCGCTCGCAACTCAGTCCCAACTCCAACTCAGCCCAACTTGCATAATAATATAACGCCCAGATGCTTGCCGTCAAGTCCCGATCGATGTAGTAACTGAGCCCGGGGCCTCCCGGGGCGGAGACGTCAGGATCAGGAAGAACCGGATTGGGCATTTTGGATCACACGTGATCGTATCCGTGATAGCGCGTTATCACATGTACCTTACCTAATATCACGCATATATCACGCGTGACCACGCGTTACGGAGGATTCTCATAACGCAAGGTCATACGTGACGGATTCAGTCACGCGTTACTGGTATCACATCAATCACAAAATTAATCACATCATAATCACATTAACGCCAATCGGAAACGTGTCCCTACTTTGGTACTACCATACTGTGATGCCTTGTACCAGATTTGGTACAAGTCTTCTACTTGTCCCACTTCACCAAACGATCCGCCACCCCCCCCCCCGAAAACCGCACAAAGCATCCTGAGATCATATGGCTTA
>JALLAU010000541.1:4239-20118 GCA_036939495.1 Thalassiosira hispida
ATAAGTTTAGTAATTCACCAATGTAAGATATTGCCTAGTAAGCATGATATTCACCGTATCTCAGGGTAGGCCTTTGATACAACCTATGCAACGGTAGCTCAGTAGCGTAGTGAAGTATCACGGGTAGCTCAGTTGCGCAAGTGATAGTAGAGTAGGAAACGGAAACGTCCATCCGTTGTGTGGTCCAGCTAGGAAAAAGTACCCCACTACCAAACAGTTTGGTAAACGCCCACACAACAATCTGTTTTGTTATCACGCACAAAACCACGGCAATTTGGCCAAGTCCTAACTTGATGTGCCGGGAAACACAAAAGTCAAACCGAAAATACTCTGAGTTAATTTACTAGAGTTTGCTGTATCTGCGTTACCGTTTCGAGTATGGGAGACTGTACAAAACTGTTCGGAAACTGTAGAAAAAGTGCCGGCCTGATCTGTGTTCGTGTGTGGGACTTGTGAATAAGCAGACTTGTGGACATAAAGAAAAAGGTATCTTGATGTCTGTCCGTCTGTCGGCACACCCCCCAACAACCAACAACCAACAACCAACAACCAACAACACCCAGCAACACCAACACGATTTTACAGACCAAGTTTTGGCTACGATAAAGCAACATCAAGACGCCACCAGGTTGCCAATTGCCAAGCAAGGACAACCTTTGCCGCGCCGTCACCTCTGCCACATCAACAACAGGAGAATCAACCAAGACAATGGCATCAAACTCTAAGAGCCCTAAGAAGCGCAAGGCCGATAATGTCGCATCCACATCATCATCTCCAGCCAAACAACGATCTCCCAAAAACAAAAAAAGTCGCACCACATCTATCAATATCAGTATCAGCGTCGAGGTACCCCCCAACGATGCAACATACGATCCAATCGTCGTGTCATTTCCACGGGGAGTTCCCACCTCCATCACGGACAATAAATCACACAACGACGAGGACGTTCCACGGTTCACATGCACCAAGCTCAAAGCCTCCTCTTCCCGCGGACGACGTATCACCGGCGAGGATGACAATTGCACCTACACCGCCTCAGCCGCCGGACGCGGGCACGATGGTCGACTTACCAAAATGTACGTCTGCGTCTACGACAAGAAGAAGAAGACACTTAAATTGGTACCCTCGGCGGAAAAGGGGACGGTGTTTGCACTCGAGCAATCGGTCAAAGAATACACACCCAATGTTGCCAATGGAAGTTTACTGGTTGGGAGTGGTCAGACGCAAGATGCAGATGGGAATACAAAGGTCATGAGTGCATCTGCCAGGGTGCAAATGCTCGTGGAGAGTTTTGGATCCAAGAAGAAACAAAAGGTTATGGCATCGCGGGAAGCGAATAAGGTGAATATTCATAGCGTGGTCGGGTCAGGCGAACTTATGATGAAGAGCGTGACGAAGCAGGAGGGTATTAGTTTGGAGAATAAGAAGGGAATGGAAGAGGGAAGCAAGATGGTACGTTTGGACACGGACAATATTGCTGTATGTTATGAAAATGTCCTTGTTTCACTAAAAGCACGAAATCATTCCTTTTCTTGCAGGCAAACCCCAACGACGTGGCCTACGAACTAGCTCGCAACAGGATGCTCCCACCCTACGACATCAATGCCGACACACCATCCAAAGTGTACAACGCCCAATCATTGGTGGGAGAAGTTGCATGGGACAAAACGTCACGCATCGTCGATAAAGTCCTCGAAAAGAAGGAAGAGGGCATAAACGAATCCAACGATTGGATTAGCGCTCTATTGGGCAAGAAGGGATACCGTCCTCAATCTATCATGACACTATTGAAATCCATCGATGCTGACAGGAAGGGTTCGCCGTACCGTATCAAGGTGATATTCTTCCTCTTTGTCGCATTGAAGTTTCATACTAAGATTCAACGTCGGGGAACCATTGAGGGTGCATCGATAGATGATTGTATCAGTGGACTGAATGTCCCTCATGAGATGGGGGTGCGTATAATTGAACTGTTCACGTCGCCGATGGATGGGAAGGAGGGGGGATACATTGCATCGAAGCAGCAGAAGAGTAAATTGGATGCTTATGTCCTTATCCTGTATGTCATTGCGAGTGGGAAGGAAATGAAGGTAACGAGTATTAATCAATTGTGCAAGGATATGAAGACGGATGTGAAGGATGCTACGCTTGTGCTTAGAGAGGCGGGTTTCGTGGTGAAGAAGAATGGTGTGGGGGATTTTGGTGCTGCTTTGTCTGTGCCTTTGAAGTTTCCTGGACCGAAGAGGGGAAAGAGGACGTAGATAGTTTTTCTGGAAGGGCTCGTGTGTATCATATCTCGTAATAGAGCTAAATCTGAAAGACAAAACACCTTACCTTTCTGTTTCAACCTGGGTGTTCGAGCCAGCCACTTTTTGTCTTTTCAGTTGGAAGAGAGAGAGAGACGAAGCATATCATTTGGCATGTTGCTCTCCAAGCTGCATCATTCAGTATGTCAACCAACACTTGACTCGAGAAGAGCTAGAACATCTTATTCATTTTTTGCTTGGAACAACTTGATACAACAAGTCCAAATCAATCTCTTTTATTAGAACGACGACGTTTTCACTTTAACTTGAGAGATTGAAAGCGACACAAACCGTGTGCGATGGAATGCAACAGGTGCAATCAAGCAGTCAGAATCAAGTGTGCGACTGATTCAACTCGCTTGCGTGCAAGAGCCGCATAATCTCAATCATTCAGTTGCCGAATAAAAAAAGTAAGAAGGATGAACTCTCGTCATACTGCAGTAGTGGATGTTGGAACGCCATCGGGCGAATTCCACGATAATGAGTGGGCGACAGCACAAGTTCGGTACCATGGATTTGCAGGTCTCGCTACAGTAAGAGGTCGGCATGTTGATTCTTCCGAGTTTGCGTGTTTAGGGCATCAGTGGCGCGTTCGACTCTATCCTGGTGGGAGATCAAGGTCTCAAGAAGGAATGGTCGGCATCACTCTTCGGAACATGTCTGAGGAGAGTGTTAAAGTTGTTTCCAGCTTTAGCATCAAGAACTCAGACGGCAGAGATGCCCTAACCGATCAGGATCATTTGCCAAGAACACAACCACGTGGCCACTCAAACGTTCAAGCAGGGCCGTCAAATTTCGTCAAGCGTGCAGATCTATTGAGCAATCTTGTAGCAGGCGCACTGGTCCTCGAGATTCAAATGAAGCTAAGCGATTCATTGAAGCCTTCTTCGCAATTCATTGCTGAGAATCCTCTCTGCAACATGATGCTCAAAACGTTCATGGATGAAGAATCTGCCGACGTTGTGTTTGAAGTCGAAGAGGGAGTCCAGCAGGTCCAAAAGACTCGCCAGGGCTCCCAGTCATCGGTAACTAAATTTCATGCCCACCGACTCATTTTGCAGCAATGTGCTCCCATGCTTGCTGAGCTTTGCGGTTCAGGAGCAGGGTCGACTTCTGTTCCAATCAACGGCGTCAAGCCTGAGATCTTTCGCCACATACTATACTACGTGTATGGAGGGAAGGTGTCCGAGGAAGACCTCAAGTTGCACGCCACGGAGATCATCGATGCAGCTGACAGATTCAGCGTGGTGAGACTCAAGTTGGAAGCAGAGGCTTGCTACGTCAGGTCAACAAAAATCAGTGTTGACAATATGATGGAGCTTCTTCTCTATGCAGATTCATTGAATTGCGCACTACTGAAAGAGGCTGTGATGGATTTCATTGTGGAGAATAAGGATGAAGTCCTCGAACAGATTTCTCTGAAGGATGTTCCTGGAGGTCTGTTTGCTGATCTCTTAGCAGCTGTGGCTAGGAAGGAAAAGAAAGCGGATTCAAATATTGAGGGGAATGACAAGTTCAGCTTAATGAGCATCAGTGATCTTCGTCGAAAGCTTCACGAAAAAGGGTTGGATATTGATGGATCCAGGGAAACTTTGATTGCCAGTCTGAAAGAAAATGTTTGAGAGAATTTAGGGCCGGGCTATGCATTTTGTTCATCGTCTTCTCTAAGAAAGAAAATATATGATTAAACATCCCTGAAGAAAAGGACTCGAATGAAGGGGCTAAATCGGCAGAGACGCAGCAATGAATTTAGTTAAGGTGTTGTGATGCCAGAGTTAGAATGCAACGATAGATGCCAACATGAGCAGTGTGTTATCATACTTTCTGTTTACAATAAGTAAACTAGCTTGTTCATAAGTTTTCTATCGATTGTCTTATAAGCTTGCTTGCATCAGTCTAATTCACTGATTCTTCTCATGTCGGCCTCTACCAATAGCAACCCAGTCAATTTCATCTGCTGCTGCACTCTCCTTCTTTTCATCATTAGCATCATCATCTCCATGGCCTTTTTCCGATGATCCTACACTGTGCTGCTCGAGCCTCATGGCCAAAGATCTAGGAACACGACCTAACACATACGTGCCCTTCTCGCGATAATCAATCACTTCCACACTACCAACTTCATGAATCAAATTCACCTCATTGCCACACGAATACGGAATCTCCAATTCGATCGGCACGAGTAAATCACTCAATGCATCCTCCACGACTGCCACAAAGTCACTCAATCCCTCACCCGTCAAACTGCTAATACCCACGGAAAAGTTCTCGGCACACGCCGCCTCGTACTGGATCATTTCGGCGTCTTCCGAATTTAACAAATCTAATTTGTTAAAGACCCGCACGATGGGTTTATCCCCCACTCCAATGCTTTCCAATGTGTTCATTACCGATACCTCCTGCTTCCTCCACATGGGATTCGATACATCGACAATATGCACCAGCACATCCGCCTCCTTGACCTCTTCCAACGTCGCCCTAAACGCCGCTACCAACTGCGTAGGCAGCTTTTGAATAAACCCCACCGTATCCGTCAACAACACCTCCGGATGAGTCTTGTACCCCGGCAACTTGACCCTCCGCGTCGTAGGATCCAAGGTAGCAAACAGTATATTCTCCGCCAATATCCCCGCCTTTGTCAAAGTATTCAACAATGTCGACTTTCCCGCATTGGTATACCCCACTATTGCAAGAACTGGTAATCCCCCCTTCTTACGTCCCTTTCGGTGCAAATCACGCTGTTTTTGTACATCATCAATTTTTTTCTTGAGGACCAATATCCTATCCCGCAAAATCCGCTTATCGACCTCCAATTGCGTTTCGCCCGGTCCACGCAGCCCCACTCCCCCGGAGCCGGATTGACGTTCTAAATGGGTCCACATCTTCGTCAAGCGTGGTTTCCTATACTCGTGCAATGCGAGGTCAACCTGTAGCTTCCCCTCGCGAGTTTTGGCATGCTGCGCGAATATATCAAGAATTAACGCCGTCCTATCCACAACCTTGACCACATCCTCTTGATCACTACCCAGAAAATCATTCTCAATGACTTTTTTATTGAACATGTTTTCCAAAGCCTTTTGCTGTCCCGGACTCAATTCTGCATCGAATACTACCGAACAGCAGTGTCCCTCTCCCCCCTTTTCCAACTCTGTATTAATTTGGTCTAATAAATCCTGAGCCTCCTTGACCTTACCCGTACCAATGTACGTCTTCGGATTAACTTCTTGCAACCGTTGTCTAATCTCCCCACGAAGACTCAACCCCGAAGTCTTGATGAGCTCCCGCATTTCCACCATACTTTCATCCAGCGTGTATGCAAACTCGTGCTCCATCGTCTCGTCCTCGCTATTCTGTCGAATCAATTTACGCTCCTTGCGCGCTCGCGTCAAGTCTTCCACTCCTACCAATATGCAGGATTCGACCTTTTGCGTATTGTTAATGTATTGGAAGAGGCGATCTTCGCGATCGGATAGGATTCGTGTTTCTTCGTCTGATAAAGCGTTGGTTTCGTATTCTATCATTACTGTATTGGTGATTTCGTCAATTTTGGATTGGGACAGGGTGTCGTAGTCGCTTTCGATGTCCTCAAACGATACAGTTCGTGTAGCGGTAACATCATCATTGCTTTCCTCGTCTGACACTTCAAACAATGGGTCTGTAGAAGATTGTTCCTCGTCGGTTTCTTCCGCTGCCGATGGTACTTCTGCGCTTATAACCATCCTCATTGAAGATGATGATGTGTACGCAAATCGTGCCGGCAGGCCAAACGACGCCTGACTCGATTGTATCATTTTTCGTGCCGTCGTCCGTGACCGCGGTGATGGAGCCACAATAAGACCCGTGGCGCCGTGGGCAGCAAGCGCCATCGCCAAGAAGACGGACTTGGAGAGAGACGATATGCTCATTGCTTCCATTTTGTTTTATGACCTACTGCCGATGTTTATATTGTTCCTCGGCGCGAGCGTTCGTGGGATGGGACGTGACGATAGATTTAGATATATTATGACGATGTTCCGAGAGAATAAAAATGAAATTATGCGATGGTGCTGATTGGTCTTTTGTGCGTTGGTTCAGCCGTGGTTATCCACATAGGAATAGTATGATAAAATAGCGGGAAAGTGTTGTCATCCACATCGATAAAGCAATGTAAAGTGCAACCACAATCTACCACAATGGCCTCCCCACACAATGGCCTCGCAACAATCTCTCTTGATAAACTACAACTGGCATCATGGCGTGAATGACCAATCGAAACTGAGCCAAGTCCTTAAATATGTGAATGACGATGAACAAAGTAGTAGCGTCGATGGCAATAAAACGCCATCAGCTACTACTACTACGGCTATCGTCGAGGCAATTGAAGCAGATATCATATACTCCAAAGTCAAGTCACAAGCTGTAATGGGACACCCTCCATCCATTGACGGTGATTTGACATTGTCATCCTTTTTGGACCAATTACGCCACGTGAATTTTCAACAACAACAACAACAACAACAACAACAACACATTAGTACGAACAACCACAATCACAATACTACTGAATCTACTGAATGCCCGGTACCAGTACTCAAGTTAGACTTCAAATCCATGCATGCACTCCAATATAGCTTGGTAGATATCAAAAACTATCTATCTCATTATTTACCAACATGTCTACACGAACGAGTATGGATCAATGCGGATATATTATCGGGACCAGGTGAAGATTTAATGGATGGTACTGCACAAAAGAAACTACAGCCCAAATTCGATGCCGCCGAGTTTTTACAGGTGGTAACAGCACAACTGCCAGGAACAACATTATCGATTGGTTGGACAACGTCATTGACAGACATACATGCAGTGTATACTCACGAAATGGTAAATGAAATGATGGAATTTGCAATGCCATACTCTAAAGTTACTTTTCCCATCAGGGCATCATGCTTTAGAAAGTCATGGGGAGCATTGCAAAAACTATATTATCAAACGAATAATGATAAGAAGAAGACGTGGACGGTGACTCTTTGGTGGAGTCAAGGGGAGTTGCTGAAGGAAGAATTTGATTGGATTTATGAAACGTTGGAAAATAGTGATAATGAGGAGTTGAGGAATCGGACGTTTTATGATTTGATTGGTTTCAGGGAGTGCCTGCTGTCAAAGAATAAACATTAGTTATGAGAATATATTTATATAACTTGAGCATTTGTAATATGCGTTTTTGGTATTTGGTTTTATTTCTTCTCTCATGTTTGGGTACTCTCCAAACTGGATCAGCAAGGCCATGTGATTGTACATTCCAGTTCCTTCAGCTTTGTCATATGGGTGATGGCTGTCTTCCTTCTATTTTTCGTCACTGGACAAATAAGGTGCTTACGATGAAGTGAGATTTTGTCTTGTGCATTATGTTTGGATATAAGTTGTCCTTCTCTTTCACAAGCACAACCACTTCAGAGCCAAATCACGCACATTATGGGCAAGCTTTGGTTGTATTCATTGACAGTAGGGGGGGGGGGGGGGCTCAAGACCTCGCATTTTCCGCTGGATGAGGACTCCCAGCCGTAGCACTTGGATATTTATTAGATCCTTGACTTGGATCCCGAGGGGAAGCAAGCACTCGTTTTTTCAAATGCTTGTTTATGCCATACTCTGGTACTTTGACCCTTCTTTCCCTTATTTTTTACGACATCCCTTGTCCTCAATCTTTGCAGACGTGACATCATCAACATCACCACCCTCCTCACCGCCGACCACCAACTGCGTCATCGCTGCCGCCTTCGTTGTCATCATTGCCATCATCACCGCCAAGTTCATCTTTGTTAGAATACCTATCAGTCAAACAAAACCTGCTACAACCATGGGAAGCCACAGGTGTGGTAGATGTTCAAGTGGCGAGAACGGATTACACTGGGCAGTCAGGTGTGCACTTCTCTTGTTTGCAAGACAGCCAAAATAAAGTACTCGGCAGTTGCACTACACAATTTGACTTGATTAAGACTTGTCTAAAACTACGAGACCATGTTCTGTATCCGTCGTAGTGGCCCGAGACATGCACTGTTGATCTTTGAATCGATAATTGATTTTTTTTATCATCGATAACAGGTGTATCTGTCAAATCAATCCGTACGTGAGGGTTTGATTTCGCTATCACGGCTTTCTTTCACTTTCAACACTAAGAAGACCAGGCCACCTACCACTGAGTTTATTGAGCACGACACAGAGAAATTATGTTCTTGCTGATCTTGTGTAGGTACCCACATCCACGGCTGTTTGTTGCAAGAGCCAGAATCAATTAAGCGCTTGTAAGTATGTTGGTCTAGACTTGACAAACGTGATGCTGTGAACTGAATCTGTCTTGAACCTCTCTAGACATACATTATTTCATCGCAGCTGATCCTTTTCCAGATCAGTTGTGCCTCCCAAGACCCGAATGAAAAGAACTGGGAGCACAATACTAGATACTACGATAGACGTGCAAGAGCATCTTTGACTCTAAGCCAATCAAATCATCATAAACTCAGATCATAAAATCCATACCCGCCTAAGAAAACTTCTTCTATCAAGCTAGAGAGAGAGAGAGAGAGCTAGGCGAGCGGCTTGGGAAGGGGCTACTACTTGCAGCATAGGTCCCAACTTACCTAGGTACCGCCCTGATGTGCTCTTCTTGTGTGTGTTTACGTGACCTACAAAGTGTCAGTCGCGGGTTATTGGATGGTACGAAGCAAATGATTCGCCAAGCTGCCCATTTTTGGGGGTCATTGGGTTTGCCAAAGGATAATTGCTGCTACTGCAAGGTTTGATTGTGATTGGGATATGATTCGCTCGCTCTCCGAACTTCTAGAAGCACGCCACCTGTCCTGTTCGTAGATTTGTTCGTGTTTGCATTGCTAATGTTTTGACAAGTCCTAAACTCGGGTACAACCATATAGCCAACTGGGTTGGAAATATTCTGGACAGTTTACACGAAGCTCATTTCGGGAATTCGATGACTTGTTTCTCAGTAGTTGGTGTAGAGATGAGAAGACGAAGACAATCAAAAAGTGAGCTTGTGGATGTGCTTCATACATAACCTTGGACCTCCAATTTGTAAAACAACCATCAGATCGCTGAATGCCAGCAAAGTTGCCGCCAGTGATCGGCGCTAGTAGAGATCAAGACGATGATAAAATACATATAGGTAGGATACAGTTTGATTGATTGAAATAAGGCGCAGCGTTGACGATAGACGGTCCCCAATTTCAACGAAAGTGGGTGACCTTTTGTTGAGGAAGCAGCATCTAATGAAAATGCCTTAAGCCAGCTTTGGAAACCATTCACAAACTAAATTTAACATTCTACGAACAGTTCAATCTCACTAATACCAACCTCAAGATCTAGCAACATTATCAAGAAGTTGCATACAATAGGTTCATCACACAAGGGCTATCAACTAGTGATGCTCATAAAACTGCTATGTGATGTCAGCCACCGATTCTTCTTCCAGAACCCTATAAGAAAATCATGAAGTACTTACTAAACAAAAACTCTCTTCATGCCAAACGGATGAAGCATAGCTTTTTTTTACCCATTTGCATATTGCAATCAAGGATGGTGGCATTGTTTTGGAGGGATAACAAGGTTGCTACAGATGTGACCAAAGAGTAGCCATGGTAGACAGTTGTATTTTGCTTCAGAATGAAAATGCCATGTGCCGCCATGTAGTTTAGGATGATCTACACTACTTCGCAAGAGTATAGAAACAGTGGCTACAATCAAAGGTCCCTCTGTTACAATGTTCCCCTAGATAGGAGTGCCAAGAACCAGCCTGGTTCACTCAAGATGACTTTCTGTTCCAGGTATCCTTCCTCGCCCAAGCATTTGTCACGTAACCAGCATTGTATCTCTTGATAAATTCAAGTCTATGCTTGGTATTCTTTAGCTTCTTGAGCTTGTCTACTTCCGCTTTTTGTGGGTCTTCTTCTGTTTTGCCATCATTGATTTGCAAGAAGTAATCGTCATCAATAAGGCGAGCGCCAGGATTCAGTAACTTTGTAGACTTTTGGATCAATGGAGAGTCGGTAGAAGGAGCACTCAGTTTGCATTCATTTATCTCATTGTCCAGCAGCACCTGTTGGCGATAAACACTATTGTATTTGCAAAACTGACAGTCATCACCCATGCATGCGCCTGCATTCTCGCCAAGATGAGTATAACAATGGTCCGAAAATACAATCTGCCGAGAACAGAGTTTAGTTGCCTCAATATCTTCCTTGTTGCGCCCTGGGTCGCCACCCTTATGTTTATATCGCATCATCATCTCATCTGCTTTCTCAGTGTATCTTAACTTCTCGAGCCTTTCCTGGTCAGCCATGCGTGAACGTTCACGAATTCCTCTCTTGTAGAGCAACCTCTCCTCTTCTAGTGCTTTGGCTTCCGCTTTAGCTTCATCCTTGCATCTTTCTTTCCATTCCCCTTGAGCAGCCTCAAGATGTTCTTCCTGCTTCTTGCACTGCGCCTCAATAAAGTCGATTACCCTGGGCAATTCACGCGGGTATTCCTTTCCAACCAGTTGAACATGCTCAATTTTTGTCCATGCCCATGATGGAGGTCCTTGTTTTTTGGCTGTAGCCCCTCCCTGCTCCATCGTGCTATCGCTCTTTAGACCTGCTTGAACTCGTTCTCGCTTATGCGATGTTTTTTTGGATTTGTGTGGTTCTGACGCATTAAAGTGAGCTTCAACTTCACCGAACGACTTGGTTTTCCTAGCAGTGGAAAGGCAGAAATTTCTCTCTTTGAGCACAACTACACCGATCCCCGCTTCGTAGTAACATTTGAGATGACACTCTTCGCACTCCTTAACGTCATATGAGCACACAGCAGAGCATCGAGGACATGTGAATCCCTCTCCAATTTTACAATGGGCTGCCTTCGAGTCAAAGGACATGGATGAAAAGTGAGTGATGGCCTTGAGCTTTCTTTTTGGACGTCCCCAGTTATATTCCTCCTGTGTTACATCGAATGCGAACAATTGCACATCAGTTGAATCATCCTCGTCGTGTTGCAATGCATCTCCCCCCAAACTGCCGTGGCCGTCCTTGTGATGAAATGCCTCAGCTCCCTGTTTAGGGAGCTTTTTTTGTGCCCTATGGAGCTTTTTCGAGATTTTCTTGGGGCACAAACCCGTTTTACCTGCTAATGTCACAGAAGAGCTTTGATCTTTATCATCATCAGATGAAAGCGATCGATCCTCCTGCATGTTTTTCTTGATGTTGGCTATATCGGTTTTCAATGCTAGAATCTTCTTGTGTTTTTGTTTCAACTTTGCCTTGCAATCTTTGGTCGTCACCAAATATTTGTCTTTGAACTTCTGAAGTGTCTTTTTCATGTGAGCCTCTAAATGTTCGGCGTCACTGATTAGTTTGGACAAATCTGTGTCTTCCTCCGCAAGTCGTTTCTCTAATTTCTCAGCACGGGACAAAACCTCATTCAACTTCAAGTGAAAGGTATTTATGCCATTGGCCCCATTTAGATTCGAGCGCTTCTGAATCTTTACTAATTTTGATTTCATTCGTTCGATCTTCAACCGTGCGTCTTCAACCTCAGAGTCAAGCCTTGAAATACACTCCGAAACATTTATTACCAAGGCTGCTTTCTCTGAATTGATGGTTCGGAAGGGAGATTTCTCGGGGTGCGCAACCACATCTGAAGGCTGCCCTCGCGCTCTTTCCTCTACTGTACCACACTTGGTGTTCAAGCTGTCGACAGTAGATCGTAACTGGGAGACTTCTTTCATGGCTTCCTCTACCTTTGTTTTCCACTCATCTCTTTCGGTCGTCAATGTGGAGACCTGTGCTATTAGATCTGCAGTCTGGGCATCAGATGTGGAGACGGCTTCATTTAAGGCTTGCATCTCCTCATTTTGTTGATTGATGCTCTCCTCGAGTTTATGAATGGTGTCTTTATACTTTGATTCCGAATCTGGTGAGACCCTCTCCTTCTTGTTGATGATCCTTTCCAACTCATTGAGGCATTCCTTGTTTCTCGATTCCAACGCTTCGGCCTGAGACTTCAGCTTGTTGCTCACAGTTTTAGATGCATTTAGCTCAGCTGAAAGGCGTTCAATCTGGCCTTGTAGCTCATCAACTGTATTCTCCAGGCTCTTTGACTTTGCGACTGCCTCCGCTTTCTCCGTTTCAAGACGATTAGGTTCCGTGTTGCCTTTCTCCACACTAGAGGGCTGAGATGTTGGAAGGTTCGCCATATCACGCTGCGCGGTCAGAGACGAAACTGATGATTCGAGTAATGACATTTTGGTCGTTTGAGATGCAGCTTCGTCCCGCATTTTCAATAGGTCAGTGGTGGCGGACTTCAATTTTGCCTCTAACTCTGACTTTTCAGTCGATGCCGTTGAGAGCTGATCTGCCAATTCGTAAATCTGGCCTTGTAGCTCGTCAATTGTATCCCCCAGGCTCTTTGACTTTGCGACTGCCTCAGCTTTCTCCGTTACAAGACGGGTAAGTTCCACCTTGTTCCCCTCCATACTAGAGGGCTGAGATGCTGTTGAGTTCGCCGCATCAAGCTGCGCAGTCAGAGACGCAACTGATGATTCGAGTAAAGAAATGGTGGCCGTTTGAGATGCAGCTTCATCCCGCATGTTTGATAGGTCGGCGGTGGTGGACTCAAGTGATTTCGATAGCTCTGTCTTTGCGGTCAACGCCGTTGAGAGCTGATCTGTCAATTCGTATACCTGTGACATTCTTTTTGAAGCTTGCTGTTTCAATGAATCAATCTCCTTTTGATTTTCGGTGCATGCCGTCTCTGACTTGTTAAGACGCACCTCATTCTCTAGCTTCAACGTCCCAAGCGTGGCATTGACACGATCGAATTTCATCATCAGCTCATCTTTCTCCGACTGCATAGCGGCCATGGTCTCATTGGTTCGTTCAGTTTCGGAGAGAAGCTCATTGGCTCGCTCTTCTGCAGTATTGCGCTGAGCACTAATATTGGACACCTCAGATTGAAGCTTCTTTAACTTGGCAGAACTGTTGGATACCTCCTCTTGCATTGACGACAACCCTGCAGTCGCAGTCCCCGCCTTCTTTGCAAGCTCATCACGTTCAGCCGAAACAGTGGATATGGAATTTTTCGTCTTTTGTAT
Source organism: Thalassiosira hispida (assembly GCA_036939495.1). NCBI lineage: Eukaryota > Bacillariophyta > Thalassiosirophyceae > Thalassiosirales > Thalassiosiraceae > Thalassiosira > Thalassiosira hispida. The sequence goes on from JALLAU010000541.1 coordinate 17,665, forward strand.
TGTCGCCTCAAGGTTAGCAATAGTCTCCCTGAGCTCACTTACTGCTTTGGCCGAGGTAGACAAGGTAGATTCATGCTTCGTTTGAAGATCAGAAAGTTGTTGCGCAAGATCATTCTTCTCTTCTGTGGCATTTTGAAGAGACTTGGAACTTCCTTTTAGTTCTGCGGCTTGCTTTTCTTTTTGGCTTGTCGTGTCCGTCAAATTGGACTGCAATTTTTCATTGAGCTCATTGATTGTGCTATTCCGTTGGGTCAGCTGAATAATATTGTTCTCAGCATCTCCTAATTGACGCTTCAAGTCTTGCACTGCTAATTGCTCAGTCTCGATAGAACACACGCGGTCTTTTCCCGCCTTCTTTGAATTCCGAAGCTCAGACACTTCATCTGAGATTTGTCGACTGTTAGCTTCCTGCATCAGTGTAGCAATTGTAGCATCTGCTTCCCTAAGCGCAGCTTCTTTGTCGTGTAAAAGACTGGTCACTTCATTATTCGTGTTTTGCAGGGTGTAAACTTGGTTTGCCAACGAAGAATTGGAATCAGTTGTTGCTTCTAGCTTCTCCTGCATATTCGCGAAATCCTGGGGACTCATTTTTCTGTTCGAAATCTCTGTACTACATCCTCCCTCGTTTGGCTGCAATTCATTTTCATACAGTTGTACCCGAACTCTGAGTGGAGATGAAGCTAGTGCCCTGTCGGCGGAGGGGGGACCTTCTCTGATGGGCAAACTAGTAGAATCCCCATCTCGGTTTGCCATTGCGGCGACAGAAGAAACAGTACTGGCCTCCTTTTCTTCCACACCTGTACGCTCTGGATCTTTGCTAGTCCCCTTGTGTTGGGATGTCATCTTCAGAAATGCGTGTTCCAATGCTGAAAATTCAGGCATTGTTGCTTCCAACTGGTTGCCACTTTCCGGCCTGTCTCCCTCCTTCACATTGTCCTTACCATGGGCTGCTCTGCTGCCAGCACCAGCACTTGATCTTCTAATACTACTACTTCTCCCAAAACATTTCTTAAACAAAAATATTGCCGCTGCCTCGTCTCCGTTCGTCTTTCCCAGACTCTCAATGAAACGCTGTGCATCGGGCTTGGATCGGAACTTGAACTTCTTCTTCGGAGAATACCAATACGGATCTTTACGGCCTCCATTGCTGCGTGGAATTCGTCGAAAGACCCATCCATCGGGCAACCCTGCCGCGGCTTGGGCGGAAATGTGTGTTTCATTTTCATCCGTGGGGTGGATGCTGTCTGCTGTTTTCACTAATTGTGGAATGCTGCTATGCTTCTTTTTATTTCCCTCTGTGCCATTCATTTTGCTGTCCATTATTTTCGCTTGGGGGTAGCTTTGCCTCTTTTTGTTTCTCTGCATAATCACTTTCTGCATTGTTAATGAGGCTGTAGATTTCCCAGCTTGTTTCGTCGTCGTAGGTGGGACAGCATTATTTTGTGTTCCCCTGGCAACTCCATTTTCCTGCTGCGACACCTGTTTATCATGCTGTTTGTCAGGATCCACACTAACCCGTCTTTCCGTATCCACGCTAACCCGCCTTTGATGATCCACGCTAACCCGTCGTTCCTTGAGCACAACTACACCGATCCCCGCTTCATAGTAACACTCAAGCTGACATTCCTCACATCTGCGAGAGTCATAGGAGCACACCGCAGAGCATCGAGGACACGAGAATCCCTCTCCAATTTTACAATGGGCCGCCTTGTTGGGGAAGGAACTGGATGCAAAGCGTGCAATAGCCTTGAGCTTTCTCTTTGGCCGTCCCCCCGTACTTTCCCCCGCCTGCTCTGGCTCTGCGTCGAACGCAAATAGCTGCACATTTGGTTTACCCATTTTACTCCTTTGCTGCTTCTGTTTGGGACCGGGAGTATTTTTTCCCTTGTTGGTAGCTGAAGTAGATGAAGATGATGTGGCGGCACCATGGGAGGTTTGAGCGTCACCACTATTAGGTTGTGGTTGTTGTTGTTGTTGGGCAGCAGCATCGCTTTCATTGGGTACGCCACCGCCAACGCTTTTTCGGGCGCGACTGGGCATTGTGCCAGATTATGAAGTGTAGCGCAACAGTAATGATCGATTAGACCGCAATCCGAGGACGCTTCAGGGACGCCTCAACTCACCACAGAAAGACGAAACTGAGAGAGGCTGTCCGTGCTTTTGGGGGGGGGGTCGGGCCGTTCTTCTGCCGTTTGCTTCGTTGTTCGTTGGTGAGTGGTGAGGTGATAGCTTGGTGATTGTGATTGTGATATAAAACAGATGCGATTCTTGAGATTACATTTCTCTGGCACAAACCCGTCCAGACGGTTTGTACCCTCAAGACTGACCTTGCTATCGAATCTCAGGTCCGCCAGCCTAAATCCAGACGGGTTTATTCATCACTTGGGTTATGAGTTGTGTCTTGTCGCTGCGCGACAGAGCAAACGACGAGTATGGGTACCTTTCCTATTTAGA
>JALLAU010000542.1:0-30830 GCA_036939495.1 Thalassiosira hispida
TGGCAACCGCTGACAACTTCTAACCTGTTCGACAACTACTCCTAACCGCTGAACTCATATCAGTGTGATGATGCCCTGACAACGCCACGATATGTAACATTGGCAGTAGAGTGTCTTGGAACGACACGTAAATGCTGATGCGATGGGAGTACCACGTAGAATGACGATGGGTAGGATACCCGGTTTAACAAAACCGCACAGAGCCAAGAAGGTGGGATACCCCGTTCAACAAACCCGCACAGAGTCAAGCAACATGTCTGCGCGACATCAGCTGTCTTGGCACCAACTTGGCACGACATGGGACGACTTTCTTTTCATCCTGCATAGGCGGGCGGCACGAGTCTGCAAACTTGTAGCACGGCGAGAAGGCCATAATTCATAATCAAATCTCAACTCAACCATCTTCTCAACATGGTCTATCCAAAGCACCAAGTCTTTCCTCCAAGCCCCGAAAAGAAGGCCAAGGTGTCGACAATGACAAACGACCTCAAGGAATCACCTACCACCGAAAATGGTTCTTCCAACATGTCTTACCAAGCGAATGCATTTGAAGCCATGTGCGACATGATGGACAATTTCAACACAATGATTGCTATGAATACGTCTTCTATCCGGCAAGTTGAAGAGGACAATATCAAGAGCACGGCGACGTGGAACAGAAAATTTGATGCACTTATACATCAGGTCAAGATACTCGATCGACGACTCGAAGATATTGAACATCGGACGAAGGCAAATGCCCGTGACAGTACAGTACTGAGTCACGCCATTGGTGCATTTGTCGACTCTGCGGGTATCATGGAGAGTCGTCTAAGTTCCATTGAAAGCCGTGTCTATAGCATTGAGCGCCTCCTCATTCAATCAAGGAAGCGAAAGCGAAGCAGAGCAGAAAGAAACTAGAATAAAATGATAAAATGAATGGCACTTTCTTCCCAGTGTAATCCAATCCGTGCACAATGCCAACGTAAAAATAAGACATTATGATACTAAAACAATATAATTTGCTTGGATGTGTCTGTCGGGTGCATACACGCCACCTGCCTGCCCTCGATATCTCGAGATGAGTTATCTTGCTCTTACATTGGCTTTCAACGGGATCACATTCAGGAGCATTGACCCAAAGTGGGAATATGTTTTCCTCACTAAATGCGCACTACTTAAGACATGTCCTGATGTAAACCAGATTGTCCACATGCATCCACATCGAAGTCTTCTTTCTCATTTGCTTCAAATGACAGCCATAGTCTAAATGAGCAACGAAAAACTTGTTGTCTATGAGTGCAGAAGGATTCTCAATCATTGGCGCCCATCAATCAAACTGATAAGACATCATCATGGGAACTTTATTGAAGCAGGACGTAAGTAACCACGCAGTATCAACGCAAAATATGTGTGGTCCGCGTATTTCTCTAGTCATGTTGCAATCACTCTGTAGAGTAGATCTTCGCTCAACTAAAACTGAAGGTCCAAATACAGCTCAATGGAGCAAGGTGACATACGGCGTCGTCTTCTCGCAAGAGCTGACCATCAACTAGCTGACCATGATATTGAATTGGGCATCAGCCATTACAATACATCACCTTCAATACCACCACAATTTAGGCAAATTGGAGCTTTTCTCGTGGCAAATGAAAAACCTCGACTAGCTACTCCGCCCATCCATTTCTCGAACGAAAGTTTAGGATAGGCAAGAGTATTAGATACCCATCAACACAAAGGAAGAATACATGTCAAGTATGCTGTCACGATATTGGAAGTTTGGGTGCATAACACATGGAATTTTAAACACATTCCTCTAAGATCATGTAATTACTGTCTAAATGCACTCGCCATGGTTAACAAAGCAACGCTACCTACAGGTTTGGGTTTCCATTTTTCTCCAAATAATTGTACATATTATGTTATTCTTCATATTATAATTAATTCGTGATTCGATTTCCCAAATCATCGTTATATAAGTATGTCTTCCGTGTTTTATCGCTGTGATATGTGTCCGTGTTTCTCTAGTGGGTAGTCCTGTTATCAAGGAATACCTGCTTATCCAGGGAGACACCCTATTATCCAATCTCGACAACTTTTGAGTGTTCGAGCCATCTTAACTGGTGCACACAAAGTCACATCAGGGAAAGAGCCAAGTTTCGATGAGTTGCTTCAAGATTACCGGCTGCCGACGGAGCGCCATCGCTTCAGTAACGACTCGCGGTGAGTACAATAGGAGTGCTCTATCCCATTCTGGCAATCGATCATATCGATCTCATCATTAATATCTCCCTCTTCGCCGCAGAATGTTGAATGGATGGGGACCTTTTATCTGTGCGCATTCTTTCTCGCGATGAAGTACTCTACAATTTCCAACGGAAACCCATCAACTATGTCTTCGACTTTGTTCGCTTCTGATTGACCAATGACTCCAGAAAGGCATGTCGTGAGATCTCTTGTGTCATCGGCGCCGCCGAACATCTCTAACGCGTCGTGTAGGGCTTCTTCTTTGAGTTGGTCAACAGCCATCTCGAGAGGGAACGAGCTGTTCTGTGTCAGCACCCCACAGGATACCATGGTACTCTCCAAAAAGCCACGCCGCGAGACAGAAAAGGCATCGGAGTGCCCCATGGCGAGAGCAGCGACGATGATGAATGACTTGGCGAGCATTTTTTGTTGGTGTGTTGGATTGTGTTTGGCTGGTGAGATAATTAATTATGAGCAAGGGCGCGATATTATGAGCAGTGCTGCTGCAGTTCATGTCTTTCCGAGTCGAGCGACAATTGAGGGTCTTGGGCATGGTCCTGGGGTGTCCAAGACACTGCCACAAAAACTGCTCAGACAGAGTCCGGGTATCCTACCCACTGGTGGTCTACACAGCTACCATACTTTCCAATATTGCGCAGAGACAACATACTGCAGTGACATCCACTCCTCGCCGAGTCTGTAAATCGCACTGCTATAGGATCTCTGCTTTATCGTGCCATCAAATTACTGCGTAGTGATAATGGTGGTAGCACATGCGTCCTCGTGGATGGAGGTAAAGCCGTTGCTAGAGATGCTGCAATCCATATGAAATTGAGTGATACTCTTGTTAAGTTTGTAATCGGGCCAACTAGAGGTGATCCTTACAACATAGATATTACACTTGATGAGCTGAGATGCATCAGTGACTACAAAACACCCAAGATCCTTGACCTAGGTTCTTGTAAGAAACAACAACAAGTCAACATCCGATCCACCTGGCTATATTCGATCATGGTTGTTGATGGCCAATATGTTGCTTTGGAAGATTACATTGGCAAGAAAAGTATTGCATATGCAGTTGGTAGTGCTGACTTCTCTTAGCTTGTATAAGAAGAAAAAATGGTCACCGTGGCAGGTGGGCCAAAAGAGTTGCATGCATCAGCAAGAAAACAAGACTGTTTAAAGGGTGTGCTCAAGCTTATGAATATGTTGACGTTTTTTTCCCTTCCTGAACGCAAAGAACTGAAAGCTCATTTGACAGCGAAAAGACAATCCAACACACTAGACATGCAAGAGGGAGAAGATGTGGTTGGTGGGATATTTGCTCTGAAGGGCTCGTGGCAGTTCGTTGCCAGATGCTATGGGTTGTATTGGCAATATTATGCATGGAGAAGAAGCCCAATGAATCCAGTCGGAAAAGTGGGAAGAAGAAGGTGACTAACAAAACATTGAAGAGATTTTGAAGCTCGGCTAGCATTGGATAATGATGTGGGATAACCAGCAGAAAAAAGAACATCTTCCGAAACTAACCATCTGAAGAAGAACACAAGGTCAGCTCCAAGGTTTAAATATGCTTTTGCTTAAATTTGGGGAGAGGGTGGTGCAGTGGATGCAGCTGTGAAAGACTGCCGGGCGAAAGTATTCGGGATAGAATCAGAGTGAAAAGAAAGCTTGGATGAAAACAACATGCAACCATAGCAACAGATCTATTACCTATGATTGCAATTGTTGTGTGCGTAGTTACCTATCATGTGTAGAATCCATCACACACAGTCACTCACGTACACCATCATCCGAGCTCTTTGCTCGACTCGACTCGCCCTCGTGTTCTCGCATGCTATACGATTAGATATCATATGTTCTCTTGTTCCTGTGGTGCATAATGCCTGGCACTTACTCAGTGTACTAGCTTCTTTTGTCTTGAGGTTCTCATACATAGGCTGAATGCATATATCCTCGTACGGCGTCTCAGCTCGTCTCAGCGGCAGAGGGAGTACCTTATCCGCCTAACACCAATTCTTCTAGTAGATGTTCTGGCTTGATTAATTAATTGATGATAATATGAATAAGGAGCAAATACAATTTGAAAGCGATCAAGCATAATATATTTCGATTTCTAATATTCGGGCTTTCTCAATAGTAACGCGCTAGACTACAATACTCTTTGAATCGCCAGCAGAGACACTCTATGGCACAAATCACCAACCTGATTTTTTGGCCTCCTTCCTTTGTCGCACAATATACTTTCAACCAGAGATCAAGAATGTGCAAAGTTGCATTTATCTCCAAAAGGACAGCGTCTGCTGATCGTGAGGTATGGGCAGTATTCGGCGCGTTGGATCGATATCTCCGGGGCCTCGTCGCTGTTGTTGTCGGAGAGCTTCCTGCGTTTGGGGGGTGGACCTCCGTGACCTCCTCCTCGGCCAGCTTGCGAGCGAACGGTCCCTACTTGATGAACTTGGTTCATGTTTCCAGAAACAGTAATTGAACTATGGGCAACAACTAAATGATCAAATTATGGTGAGACCCAGGTGGTATGATACTAGCACCCGCTCAAAATCTCATTCGAAAGCATGGGCAATAAATAGTATCTTACCTGTTGATACTACTGTCGATGATAATGATTTTTACTGTGGCATGCAGAGGTTTTTGTGCTGATGGATTGCAGTTAAGGAGAGAGTTTATGTGTATGTTGTGATCCCAGAGTGATGGTGCCCTGACAACATCGCGATATGTAACATTGGCAGTAGAGTGTCTTGGAACGACACGTAAATGCTGATGTCATGGGAGTACCACGTAGAATGACTATGGGTAGGATACCCGGTTTAACCAAGATCTGCACATAGCCAAGAGAGTAGGAGTATCCTACCCTAGAAACTATACCTGTGCAGCTTTTGCAGCAGGATATCCCGGGATACAAGATTCGTTGTAGGATCGTGACCAAATAGATCGAAGGAGACAGAATAATTTGGGCGAGCGAGCAGCGCGCGCAGCGGGAATCAAATGCTCCTCTATCGCACTCTCACTTTGGATCGATCAGTGATTCCCTTGATCAGCGAGATCATAACTCCAAGTGGTGCAGCCGTCATTTTCACCATGTCTAATAATTACGCAGGTTGGCCAGAAGTAGTAGAGGGCATCAAAGATGAAGCGAAAGAACTGAGATCAAAAGGCGACGAACTGAGATCAAAAGGTGCATCTTTGATTCTTTTCTAAAAGAGCTGTATCTGCTAAGCGATCATATTGACGACCGACACACAGTGCCAACGTTCAAGTCACAGCTCAAACTGTTAAAGACGCTGGACTGTTTATGGATAGAGGTTGCTCGTGGCAATGAAGTGAAACTCTACGAAGAGCGCATAAAGGAACTCAGAAAGGAGCGACTCATGAAGCTGCCTGACTTGCAGATGAAAACAATTGGCGAAATTCTAGACGAGATTAGAGAGTGGCGGACGCCAACGCCACATATTTCTATAAGCCATTTGCACCGTGAAATTTCCACCCAAAAAGATCTTTCGTGGACCGAGAATGATATACGACATCATACCTTGAATCATATGTCTACTAGAAGAGAAATGGCGTTGCAAAAATCTGATTTACAGGACGCGTCGTTATCTGAGATTTGGTATCTTGCGATCTTGAAACAAGCACTTGTAAGTGAAGATTTATGCCGCAAAGGTCCTCTGTAGTGATTGAAATCCTGTCATTCTAACCAACTCTTGCCTGTGCGTGTCTGGGTTCAGTCCATGCCACTTGATCAGATCATTGATATCTACCATGGCGCAAAAGGCCTAACTGACTTCCTCGAGAAGGTGCCTTATTTTCGTGCTGGCTTCGACGCCTCAAATCAGTCAGTAGAGAAAATGATGGATCATATCAAAGAAAACATTGATCCAGAGTTGGACTTGATGACGATCGGCATGAAGGGCGTGGACAGCAACGTCGACTGGTACTTTATTGATGGATTGATTCCTCTCCAGAAGTCCCTCAAGAGATACGCAGCCGAGAAAGGCGTGTCGTCAACCAAGTCTCTCGTATTCAAGCATAATGGCAGCACATTGTTCTCGAGCAAGTTGAAGAGAACTCCAAACCAATTGGGTATGAAGGATGGAGAGGTAATATCTGTTTCTATCAGGCCATCAACTTTATCCCAAGAGAGAGAGCCTCTCAAACAACTGCAGGAAGGAACCAACGGTAACAGAGCAAACGTTCAGCCTCCCTCAGAAAAGGCAAAAGGCAACAGGAAGAAATCAAGCCTTTATTTGTCGCCTGAAGAGGAGGAAACAAAACTCAAGCAGCAGCACTCCAAGGCAATGTCTCTTGTGTTTGAGCAAGCAGACAAAAAGTTCAGGGAGATACGAAAGTGCCTCAATGCCATGAACCTGAAGCGAACGCAACCAAAGGTGAAGATAAAGATAGCGAAGCAGGCTACATCAGATGTGGAAGCCAGTATTTTTCGTACAGATGAAGTGGTAAGCAAGGCAGGCAAGGCTTCCTTTGAAATTCGAGTCGGCGAGGCTGCGAACCTGTACAAGACGACCAAGCAAGCGGCCCAGCGTGCCCAAGACCGTGGCGAAAATGATGGCATGGTCGATCTTCACGGCTTGACCAAAAAGCAAGCTCTAAGCAAGCTTGACAAGAGCCTTTGTAAGTGGGTGGAAATTGCCATGAAAGGAACATACCCATTTGTGATTCAAATCAAGATTGTATGCGGAGGAGGGAGTCAAATCTTGGCAGAAGCTGTTGAGAGTTGGATTCGACAGAACAGGAACGTGGCCAATGCACCAAAGAGCCGTTCTCTCTAGAGCCTTGTTTTTGTGTGTTACATTACTCTACTGTAAAATGCGCCGCATCGGTGCCAATTAAGAGGGATGTAGTCTAGTATTCATAACCACACCATCGTTCATTTGTCTGTAGACGTGCTTGCATTGTTCTTGTTTTGTGCTTGAAGCTCGTGAGGCCGACGCTACTTATAGATTGTACTGATGTTATCACTCAAAAGTTATTTCGTGTCTTGATTAGACTACCGTTCAGTTAGTAATATTTATCACATCATCAATGCGCCCCTCCTAACTACAACACATGTTCGCCAATCACTTGATGCTGTTTGCACAACGACTCTACACCTGTGCCGACGTATCAACCTCCTCCATAAATATTAGCTTTCAGGGTAGGTATGGATAGTGATAGTGGGATGTTCACTTCTATGCTCTTCTACGCCGGGTGATTTCTGCTTTTCCCACCACTTTTGTATTAGCACAACATGACAAACACCGTACAAAGTACAATGAAGGTTGTGAAGAACGAGGAGATTGTGAGCCCAAATTAGTGTCAAGCGATTCTAGCAGCAATGGATAATAATTATTTTGTGCATTGATTGCTTACCCCATTGCCATTAGAAAGATGCGCCAATTGAAGCCGAGCCAAATACAATGAGATCTACTTTCGTGGTGTCAACCAAATAATTGCGAGGGCATTCATTTCATTATTCGACCACTTCAAACAATATCTTTTGCAGATGCAATCGTCTTGTTGCGTACTATCTTTATATCTTTCCACAACTTGGTAACATGCATATCAAAATGCATGGGTGCAGACGGTATCTGTGAGATGGTATATGTGCTTCATTGGGATAAAATGTTGTGATCCACCACTTTTGTCCGTATAATATAATCTGAAACCAGTTGCAGTTTCTATAATTGAACTTGATGACTTGAGATCATTCAACACACACGAGCTTTCATAATATTAATAGGTCTACTATGCTTCAAAATAGTCAAACCCCAGTATCTTTGCAAGGTTCCAGATCCTACACATACAACTTTGCTTCTACAATGAGATAATACCGACAAACATCTCTTCCGTGTAGATGGAAACCAACAACATCATTTCTTCTTTGGCAATTTACATCAGTCTAAAATCTGCAAACACGATAGCAGCTTGGGCTTATGCAGGGACCATGTAGCTGTAGCTTCTTCGTAATTTCTTCAATATAATTGTCTAGAGAGAAGGAGCATGATTTCATTTCACATTGGAAACGTCATTTTTCCAGCTTGAAGAGGAGTTGAAAACAGTTCGTATTAGTTAGTATTCAGATCTCGGCTGTTACTGACACAACAGTGGTAGCTGACGGACAGACACCCGCGTCAGGACCACCACCACTATTCAGAAAGCGCGGGAAACATCTGAACATCGAGAATGAAACAGATGAACGAACGAACATACGATAACCATTATCTACCTAGACATACAATACCATACATTTACATTGCATGCAATCTCATGCAATCATAAAATAGACTCAACACAACCAACACAACCAACACAACCCCCCGAGACCGCGAGACGATAGCATCAACAATAAGACAAAATGGCACCATCATCAAGCAAAATTCTTCCCATTGTGGGAAGCGTCTCAGCCGGCGCCCTCCTTCTACTAGCCACTGCATACGTTATTGTTTTGAACCACCAGAGAAAATCCTCGTCCTCCACATCGACATCAACATTAGCAACATCCGATGATATTATTGATCCTACTGCAACCGCCGACGAGGATGCACCAACACGAGATATCACTTCAAAATCAGAGAACGAGAACGAGAACGACGACATGTTACTCCACAGGGAGATAAACATCACCTCGGACTCGCGACACGGAAACAACGTCGACAACGACGCGGAAGAAACAAAAGCCAGAATACTAGCCCGCGGCACCATCACCATCGCCTACGCTTCCACCACGGGGACGTGTGCCAACTTTGCCACCAAATTGCTACAGCGGCTCTTGCTCGCGAATCGATCTTCGAAGAGGTATCGCGAGGTGCAGTTGATTCGGGTTGGCGGGGTGGATTGGTGGGATGAGCTCGTGAACAACGAGGAGGAGGAGGAGAGTCACGTCAGCTCGAATAATGCCGGTCCGCCGATTCTGCTGTTCGTGCTGCCGACGTGGACCGACGGAACCCTCCCCCCCAATTCCGAAACGCTGCTCCTGTCCCTCGACGAAATTGCGACGGATTGGCGCGTGGCGCCGGAGCCGCTCCGATCGTCTCCCGAAGCCCAATTGAGGGTGGGGGCGTTCGGCATGGGAAGTTCCGCCTACGACAAGTCCACCGTGGGAAAACCGGCCAAGGACGTGTTTTCGACATTGGTGGGGAAATTGGGCGCGAGGCCTTTGGTCACGGCCAAGAGCGTTGGTGGGAGCGGCGGTAAGGGGAGGAAGACGAAGAGCCTCATGATTGGGGATGATGAGGTGGGGGATGCGGAGGTTGTTTTTGAGAAGTGGATGAGTGGGATTGTTGCTTCGATTGATGGTGGTGGTGGCAGTGTTGGCAGTAGCAAAGGAAATGTGATTAGCGGAAGGGGCAGCGGTAGGAGTAAGAAGAAGGCCAATTCCAAGAAACAGCTGGAGCAGGTGCAGGAGGAGAAATGTGGGGATGGAAAGGATGAGTCAGATTGTGCATGTAAAAGCTCTGATAAAGGAAATGACACCAAGGATGCTGGATGTTGCTCCAGTAACACCCAGACAAATAATGATGACGCAGGATGCTGCAACAATAACACCAACGAAGAGGAGGATGCCAATTCCATGACAGATTCCCTCTCCGAAGGGCCCTCCGAGGACGAAGACGACGACGACAGCGAGGCGGAAGATGTCGTCGACCTCGAAGACATGGGGGACATCATCAAGTCCCAATCCTCCGCCTCCAAGTCCAAAGAACCGCAGGAAATGGTCACCCCCAAACAGGCCCGCGCCCTAAAAAAAGAAGGGTACCACCTCATCGGCACCCACTCCGCCGTCAAGCTCTGCCGCTGGACGAAGCACCAGCTCCGCGGCCGTGGCGGATGCTACAAACACACCCACTACGGCATCACCTCCTACCAGTGCATGGAAGCCACGCCCTCCCTGGCGTGTGCGAACAAGTGCGTGTTCTGCTGGCGTCATCACAAGAACCCCGTGGGGCGCGAATGGAGGTGGAAGACGGACGATCCCCACATGATCGTCGAGGAGGCGATCAACGAACACGTCGATATGATCAAGGAGACGAGGGGTATACCCGGGATACAAATGGATCGATGGACGGCAGCGCATAGGGTGAGGCATTGTGCATTGAGCTTGGTGGGAGAGCCGATCATGTATCCGATGATTAATGAATTGTTGGGGGAGTTGCATCGGAGGGAGATATCGACGTTTTTGGTTACGAACGGACAGCATCCGAAGGCTATCGAGGATTTGGTCCCGATTACACAGTTGGTGAGTGACAAAGTTGATGGTGTTCTCTTCTTCGCCACTCTGTCTCAAAGTTTTATATTCATTGCCAACGCTCTAACATTATCTGTCTCCACTAATCCATATTGTGTGGAAATGATAGTATGTCAGCGTGGATGCCTCAACACCAGAAACCTTGGAAGCCGTCGACAGGCCTCTTTTCAAAGATGCCTGGGATCGTCTCCAACAATCGCTATCTTGCTTGAAGCGCAAGGGACGTCTCACAGTGGTCAAGGGCTGGAATTCCGATGAAATTGGAGGATACGCACGTCTCATCGCCCTGGGACACTGTTCTCTCGTCGAAGTCAAGGGAGTAACCTTCTGCGGCAAGAGTGATGCATCCAACCTCAACATGAGCAACACACCCTGGCATCACGAAGTGGTGGAATTTACGAAAATTTTGAAGGAGGAAATGAAGGCTCTTCGGGCAGAGCAAGTGGCAGAGGGCAATGATGATCCGTTGCCAGAGTATGACCTGGCGTGCGAGCACAAGCATTCGTGCAGCGTGTTGCTCGCACGCGTCGATCAGTTTGCAGTGCCCGATCCCGAGGATCCGAGCAAGCGCAAATGGAGGACGTGGATCGACTATCCCAAGTTCAATCAACTTGCACTGAAGCATGCCGCCGATCCCACGTTCAAATTTGGTGTGGAGGATTACATTGCCGATACGCCGTCGTGGGCCGTGTTCGGGGCGGACGAGGAGGGGTTCGATCCCACGGACAACCGTCATCGGAAGAAGAAGCATCATCCAAAGTACGCCAAGTTCGACGACGAGACGGGCATTCCGACGCATGACACGTTTAGCGTGCCGTTGGACGGGGAGGAAATGGATAGATTGAGGAACCTTATGGATGAAAAGAAGGGGCAGATTGGTGATGCGACCACGGTGACGGAATTGCACGGTGGGGAAAAGGTTATTGATGATGCTTCGTTAATGTTCAGAGGCTTGGTTGTGTCCAGATAGAAGGGTAGGTAGTGTTTCGATGCTTGCCGCGATCAATAATTAGGGTATAAAACAAAGATGGGTAAAAAAACAAGACGTCATGTTAATTGGTGCAATGATAGAAGATAATGAGTTTATCTCTAGTTTCACATGACCTTAGATTGTTGAAAAAGTCCATTGCACCCAAGAAAGCCAATTTGCACCAGCCCTTGGTCATGGGCATTGTGGGGTGTTGTAAGAACTCAAACATGAAGCATTTCCCTCTTCAAATTCAATCTTCCTTCTTTGAATTCAACTAAGGCCGCGGACACAGTTATTCCCAAGAGCACAATAAAGATTCATTTTATTTCCATATCCATGAGGAGAAATGAAGGTCCAATTTGGCACTTCATTTTCGACCAGTCGTTATGGTCCATCCCAAGCCCGTAGAGCCGCCCCCAGGCACTCGTAGCACCTTACCATGGTCCTGGGGAAGGCCTGACCAGTGGGGGGGCCACTGGTAGTCATTAAACCATAGTAGCATTAATTTACCTAGCTTAGATATCTAGCGTTTTTCGGATTCTCGACATCTCGCACCGTAAACATCGTCGACGGAACCTCTCTATCACCACCACTACAACCCCCACCTCCACTCTCTCCCCCTTGAAGCCTTCAATACTCAACAGGCATTCACTGTTGTCCCTCCTTAACGTCGTGAACGCACTCGGTCATCGTTTTATTCACTGCGACGCGCTGTGCATCGGGCGCACTTCCTAGGAGTGGAAATTGCGTAATTTCCATCGTCACGACAGTTTAGAGGTCACGACAGCACTGCGGCTGCTCTCGCTCGCGCCCCAAACCTTCCACGATCGCAGGGGATTGCTCGCACATCATTCGCAACGCAGGGGAGTCCGTATTTGACGTATCGACAGCGTTTATTAGGTGAGTTATGCTGTTTTTTTGCAATTATTATGCAATTAAATCACAAACAATTCACAAACAATTCACTCACCCCCTCCAAACTATTCCCCAACCTTCCTCTAGACATCCGAATATCTCTTAGGACGCGGGGGGGATTTATTACAACACTCCACCAAGCCTTCTGAGGCTTTTGACATTAGTGAATTTGATGTGGATGAGGCCAACCTGAACCAGCAAACCAGCCCCACAATATCCAACGATTAACCACTCAACTCGTAGAAAAATTTCATTCTCCTCCAGATAACGACAGGCAATATGGTAAAGTTAAAGAGCTGCACAGCCAAGAAGAGGAAGATGTTGGGAGGAGCGACACTACACGCAGCATTCGTGGCTGAGCCACCAGCGGCAATCATTCCAACGATGAGCAGCGGCATTATGAGCCAACACGGGCGCCACTGCCAACGGCGTAGGCAGCCATGCAACATTTTTTCACTCTCGCTGGTATCTTTGCTTGCGATGCTCACGGTGTCAGCCTCTCTAGCGGGATCCTCCTCCGTGAACCACGCGGCGGCAGTGCAGGTAGCGCCATCCATGATTAAACAAATCATTATCTGCGTGGACTTCACCAACGACAGCTACAGGACGAAGTGGATGCTGATGAAGGTGATGCCGATGAAGCTGAAAATGCCGACGACGTAGTGTTTGAGGAAGTCGAAAATATCGAGGAAGAAATTGAAGAATTGGAAGACCAAGACGACGATATTGCTGAAGAAAAGGAAGAAGGTCTTGAAGCAATAGCAGAGGTGCTGATCGAGACGACGTTTCCCCCCGGATGCTCTTGGGAGTGCTACCTCGCTAGGTACAACGACCTGACGAAGGCTCTGGAGCATACGGAAGAGGCGGCACTCCGTCACTGGCTTGATGCGGGAAGGGATCATGGACGGGACTGTACATGCAATGATGATACAGTAGTCGATGTGCCTTCAGTATCAGACGCCAACGAGGATGAGGATCAATCTAACTCCACAGAAGATGAAGAAGGAGAGCCACTCGAAGCAACGGCGGAAGGGTTGGCACTGGCATCGGTTGTATTGGTGATTTTTACGGCGTATCAGTGCAAAAAGTCCAAGTTCTCCAGAGGAGCTAGTCGTTCAGCTGATCCAATTGGTGGACATTGTGAGTATATCTGTTTTTGTCTCATTTTCCCTCCTTTATTATTTGAAATACATGCTCTAAAACCTTTCGTATGTGTTTTGCCTGACGAGAGAAGATAACGATGTGAAAGAACATAACGATGGTTATGCGGATAATAAGCCAGTCTATCGTGATGAGATGCCGCAGGAGCTCATCTAGCTCTGGTACTGTTTCCTTCCAATGTCCGGCAGTGTGGATGTTTGATCGAAGTAAATTGGAAGGAAGTTGGTGCCCATTGAAGAAATGTCATGCGCACATGTACAGGGTAGGGTGTTCAAGGAATTAAGAGATAAATATATGGAGACACAAAACATAAATGACATTTACAATAGACTTCTTTGTTCACTGTGTCCAATAATTTCCTCTCCAATCTCTCTCTTTGTGTTACATCAAATAGTGATATTATTGGACCCTCTTATTAAATCTTTTAAGCCCCCATCAATGGACTGCCGCTGCCACACCGCTGATGAAATACATCATATTGTACTAGGGATGGTGTTGGAGTTGATTACATGCCAGGAGTGATTGGGAGTGGATATTCCGAGACAAATACAAGCTAAACATTCCGAGAAGGACTATTGATACAAACTATTGCAACGCAAGTCGCAGGTATTCGTACTGATGTAATGATTCCTTAAGCCACTCATTCGTGATTAGGTGCTTATCGGCTAGGGCTGATTTTTTTGTCAGCTCGTGAACGTTGGTTATTAAATCAAATACACCTTAGTCCTAATGGGGGAAGGTATCCGTACAGCGACCAAGCTCCTCCTGCGTTGCATGTATCGAATCGAATGAAGCGACATTCCGATGAACTCAAGGAGGAAGGAAATGGCGCCATGAAGCAAGATTGGTATGTGGGTGCTGTTCGATTCTTCACCCGTGCACTAGAAGCCAACCCAGAAAAAGCTTCTTGGGGTCACTTTGCTTGATTGGTTGGAAAATTGGACTACGGTTAATAATCTCACTTGACACTTGACAGGTTGGGTTGCGTTTGCGTTGGATGTTGGATGTTGATCTATGTTGATCTATGTTGATGTTGGATCTTTCTGATGATTTGATTTTTTGATGAAAGCTCGCCTGCGCTGGTAGATACGAGTTTGTCCCCTTATTCGAGAACCCCCCCAAATTAACATTTTTTAGGCCACATACGGCCTACTCTAGATTATCCATAATATCTTTTAAACTAGAGCTCTCTGGCTATGTTGCGCAAACATCATCCGACGCAGCTTTTCAATGCGGTCATTTCTATATATGGAAGCCCTACCAACCAACCACGTCTTCCTAGTGTGCGATCTAGCTAAAGTGAGAACACGCGTAAAAAAAACCACTGTCGCCACAACCGCACCGGCGTTAATCACCGCCAAACTTCATATTTTCCACTTCTACACCGGGCCAACTTCCCCAAACACCACTCCCAACATGTCAAAGAAGGCCTCCAAGGAAGATGAGATGCTGGGGTTGGCGGTGACAAATTCCAGTGGCATCATGACGGTGTCTCAGTCGCTGCTCGCTTCAGGATTCTCGAAGAAGCACGCCGACGACAAAGCACGTCAGATGAAAGTTCGTCGTCGAGTCGACAAACGGAACCCGAGCAGCAATTCGACCGCCACGAACGCCACGACATCACCAACGACCGTCGACGTGGCGTCGCCAGCAACGGCCGTGTCTGCCATTACCGAGCCATCCCCTGCGACAAAGTTTCCACCTCCAAAAATAAAGGCAATCCGCCGAACAACCAAGGGTGCTCAACAAAACAGAGCCAACCTAAAATTAGCGGCCAACCACAAGAAGGCAGCATTCAAGGCAGCAACCACCCTTCTTGCATCAGAGAAATTGAAGGCAGGTGGATTGAGTGCTAATGCAGTTATTGAAAAAATTGAGGGGGATTATGGAGTCAAAATTGCAAGAACCACTCTTTCCAGATATGTGAGGGAAGGGGATGTTGGAACCTCCCCCAAAAAGAATGGCAACCCCGGGGCAATCTCAGAATGGGTCTTCCAATCTCTCTGCACTGCCTTCTCTTCTTTTATCAAGATTAACCAATTAAATGCAAGGGAGGTGGAGAATGATAGAAAGAATCTAAAGGCTAGGGTTCTCCGTGTGATGGCTAAAGAGCAGTATGTGACGGGGAAATTGCTAGACAGGATCTTGGATGAGACAGCCATAGATCTTCTCTCCAAGGTCTCTGAGAATGTTGAAGACAGGAGGGTGAGGTGGACAACATACACCAATCTCAAGAGTTGGTTCAACAACTGGGAGCATGATTTAGAGAAGCTAGGGTTTGGGGAGAGAAATGAGAAAGGGGATCTCATCATTCCTGAGGAGCAGCTGTCCAGGATCCTCAACATTGATGAGTCCTGTCTTTCAATGGATGGCAGCAAGGGAAGAAGAGGAGGAAGACCAACAGCTGTGTTTTACTCTCCCAACTTACCCCAAAGTGGAAGGCCAACTGGCAAAAGTGGGTTGACAACCACCCTCATCACCGGAAGCACTGCTGCTGGAGAAGCAATCCCTCCTCACTTCCAATTCTCAACCAAGGCAAAGACCACCGACGGAATGCAACTTCGTACGGAGATGGTTGCCTTCATGCCCGATATCCTTGGGAGGTTTGGCTGCACTGAGGAACACAAATGGCCAATCTCCTTCGGCATGAATACTAAGGGGGGTATGGATGAGGAGGAGTTTGAGAAATACCTCCTCAATTCTATCTTTCCTCTCTTTCCGGATGTCAAGGATGAAGATGGGAAGAGGGTCCTCATCAAGGTTGACAGTGGCCCGGGTAGGCTGAATGTGCTCCTGCTTGCAAGTTGTCGCCTTCTGGGTTTTGTTTTATACCCGGGTGTTCCTAACACCACTGCTGTTTCACAGGAGACGGACCGCAACTACGGGCCCTTTAAGACATCCTTCCGCCAGATTTTGGATGACGTTGTGCAGGAGCGTATCAACAAGGGCAAGTCAACATCCCTGCCTCCGTGGATAGTGGGTCTAGTTGTGTTTGGTGGTGTAGATCCTGCGACGATGGTGAAGGTGGAGAGGAATGCCTTTCATGAGGGGTTCAACAAAGCATCATGTCTTGACGCTTGGGAGAAGGTTGGTGCGGCTCCGGTGACGAGAGCGTGCATGGATGACAAACTGGTCCGGCGAGAACTTGGAGATGCAGATGATGAGCTTAATCTCCTGATGGAGAAGTTGAATGAAGCCAATGATCTTTCCTGTTTTCTCTTAACACAACAAGGGTACAGGGGGGATCTATTAGCTGTTCAGTGTGTGAGGAAGGATGTCGCTCCACGGATCACTGTGCCCCACACGCTGGAGCGTTGGGAGCTTCTCTCTGCGGCGAGCTCGCACGGGTCCAAGTTTCATGCCACTGGCGGGAGCCACTGTACTACTGATGACTTCTTCAAGTCTATTGAGATTCCAGTGTGGGATGCACAGATTAAGGTCATGGAAGATAAGAAGGATGAGTGTGCTCGGCTGGTGAAGATTGAGAGGGATGGGAAGGCGGTGATGGATTTGGGGAAGGCAATTGGCGATTTGAATGTCGCCGACTTGGAGGCTCTCCTCCTTTGGTACACACTCGAGCCCAAGGCCAAGATGGGGTTGAAGCCTGAGAAGGTTAGAAAGTGGACGAAGATTGTGGAGGATAGTACTCCACCTCCTGTCTTTGATAAGTGGATGGATGAGGATGAGGCGGAACTTCAGCGATGGAGGAAGAAGGATATTAAAATGGGAGATACAGCGTTTGGCCGACACGTTGCTACAAAGAAGAGAGAGTTGGAAGCTGCTGCTGATCATTATAACAGGAGCGATAGAGATAAATTGCGGGCAAAGCTTGATTTGATGGATGCTTCTGAATCAACGGAAGCTGCTCCGGCGGCAGACACTCCGGCAATTCTTGGTGATGGACAGCAGGAAGCCGTATAAATTTAGACACCAATATATCTTGCTATTATTTATTTATTTTAATACTATTGAACTACAGATCACTATACCAATTCATTATCAAACAAATCATGTGACTTTTGTGAGGTAATATAGTGCACCAAACAATCAAATGATTGATACAANACATCACTATACCAATTCATTATCAAACAAATCATGTGACTTTTGTGAGGTAATATAGTGCACCAAACAATCAAATGATTGATACAATGACACCATACCATCAATATTTAGGTATATCCACCAATTAACACATTTGGGCCTTGTAGTAGAATGAGCATGGTGGCATGAGCTGATGGAATCAGTGTTGGAAATTGGTTCTATACCTTGCCCAGACCCTATAGAAGGGGCTGGTAATCTCACTTTGGTGGGGTGGGCTTATTTGGTGGCTGTAGTGGCGGCGGCGCCCATGGTCGGTGTGTTTTGGAAATCACCTTCCCTAACTTGGCCAGGGTAACTATTTTACCTACTTTTTAGTACTAATTCCTACGTATTTCCTACATAGGGGCATGTCACGTCCCAAATAAGGGGTTAAACTCGTACGATATACTACGAAGAACCAACCTATCATCCTCCATCGGCCATCGGTGATCGGTGGTGCCTAACTTACAGATTTACGATTTACAGATAAAGGGTTCTCAATTAATTCTCATTTCTCATGGCCAATGGCCAGCTAAGCACACCACTAGGATCGACGACCACCTCCTTTTTCGTCGTCTTCATAACCTTGATCGCTTTCGCAGCTCATTTTCAGCTCTTGCGCCATTCGCCGTCGCCAAGGATCGTCGACAACCTCATTCGACACCAACAATCATCATCAACATCAACGATCATGTCGATTCCTTATGAAGATTACGTCAAGGGCGACTATAAAGCATTCGTATTTGCAACACACCCTACCTATGGAATGCTTCTCCTGTATTGCACCCGAAAAAAGACTAAACCGCCACATTTTCAAGCTCCGGGCGGACACGTCGACCGGGAAGACTTCGAAGAAACTATTGCAAATACGCCAGAGAGTAGTCATCAAGGTCCTGCTCTTCTGGTTCATGCAAGCAAAATTGGCGCCGCTAGGGAATTGTTTGAAGAGACAGGGATAGATATTCGATCTGCATTAGACAGATTACAACCAGTTCGATTGCGTGAGCGTGATAACTCTGATGACAAATTGATTTGTGAATTGAAAAAACGATTATTTTTCAAGATTTGCCTTGAGGATAGTGACTTTGAATCAAAAATCAGCGTAGGTCTTTCTCAGCCTCTCAATAACAAGCCACCGCATCTGATGGTGAGTATTGATACTTCCTTTCTTTTTCCATACTCTTTTGAATCTTAATTTGATCCTAACTTCATCATAGATTAAGCTATCGCACGAGCATCAAGGATTTAAGTTCGAGTCAGATGCAACAAAGACGGTAGATTTTCTGATACACCATAGTGGGGGGAAGGTCTCTAAGGCTCTTCGTAAGGCTATTGAACAGGGCGAAATTGAAAGTATAGAAAGCGAGGTGGATGATACAGCAAAAAATGATGTGGAAAATGATGAGAACATGAAAATAGGTAACCCGAGGGAGACGGAAAGGGACGATAAGTCAGAGAAGAAAGGGAAATTCTTCAATTGTTTCAATTGCTGATAAGAAAGTGTTACTCAATATCATGTGGTATACCATTACTTCTGTCAGCACCGTTGATGAAGTGTACGCTTCGTATTGTAAATGTCCATAACATTGTAAAGTAAATCAACAGGAATTGAAATGTACTTGGAACATTTTATTTTTTATTTACTCAGATATCATCCATTCACAAACAACCTCAGGCTCACTTCCCATAGGCCTTCCCTGTGAACTAATTCCAAAGATACGGATTGAAGTTCCACTATCGCCTGCAGATTGTTTTCCAAACTGTTTACTAAACTGCAAAAGCGAAGCTTGTCCATCTGCAGGAAGTAATTGCACATTATCACCCTCTCTGAGAAAGTTCACCCATTCGCTACGTTTGCCATCATTGGAATTGCATGCTATTGGTCCGTCTTCACTGATCCAGCGCAGCAATCCTTGGTTGTCACTATTGCCATTTACAAAACAAACTCCGATAGCGTCCATGGAAGATCCCGCACCAGCACTTCGTGCCCAGTAGTAACCCCCCACATGATGGTTGTTCAATCCTAATACCAGTTGTGCATCCCCACAACAAAGCGTGGGGTCTAAATCAATTTCGGCAAGGAAGGTAGATAATGGATCATCCTCTCCAGGGATGGCCTCTGCCCGTCCTCGGATGGCGGAAGAGTGGAGATAGCCAATGGCAGGTTGACCTTCCACAAATTTGAATTCACAGTCCACTATCAAATCTTCCTTTTCTTTGCCGTCATATGTCATTGACGGGCGCAAAAGTAAATCATTTTTCGGGCATCTAATTGAGGGTGCGAAAACATCTGATGGCTCGACATCTGTTATCGGTGGTCCAACCTGACGACGGAGAGCTTGTGTGTCAATGATGAACGATGGCGTTGGGAGATCACGAAGTAATGTCAAAGAAGTGGAAACATGTATTGTTGCTAAGGTGGATAGAGTTAGACGTTTCATCATGCATGAAGTTCTATCGTGTGGTGTTCTACCTATGAGAAGTGCCGATTCTGTTTCTGTGGGGTCTGTGAACAAAAAAGAAAAGAGCGGGAATGAGGAGTGAGGAGGTGTTTGGCGCGCCATCTCCCGCCGTACTGAGGATCCACGATCATAATCACGGTCGTGCCAAAGAAAAAAATGATCGCTCTTACTCATTACCTCTCATAGAGAGTAACAGCTACGAATACAAAAGCAGCCCATTCATCATCATAAAGAGCAAAAGCAATGGATACCATCACCCAAGTTCAACGAGCCATCGCCCCACGGATCACCCTAGACGCGGCGGAAGAAGGCGGTGAAAGTGGTGTAGAAATTGCGGCTCACGGCATTGGAAGCACGCTACGCGTCGACCAAGTTGGTAGTACGCTCAGAGCCGACAAAGATGAGGCCACCCCCGAAAATAATGAAAATATGCTACCAAGCAGTAATGACAACACTGTAGCTCCAAACAACGATGATAGCGACAATGCCAAAAAAGAGAGGGGCATTTCATTGCAAGAACTGAGATATGGGGCAGAGTCATTCCATGCCATTCTTAAACCAGTGAGCATAACAATGATATTTGCCGCCCTGGCCGTCATGTATATCAACACGGCCGAGACCATAGCGGCAGGTGAACAAGCGTTGGACCAAACCTATCAAGTCTTTTCAATTGAAGAGGACGACGGTGCGGCGAAGAGTTTAGGGTTGGGATTGGTCAACAGTTTTATTGTTGTTCTCGTCATTGGTTTGATGACCTTTTTGCTCGTGTTATTGTACAAGTATCGATGTATGAAAGTATTGATTGGCTACATGGTTATTGCATCAATAATGCTGTTAGGCTTCCTTGGGGGTCAAATGTTTCTTGTCGCCATCAACAAATATCAGCTTACCATCGATCAGATTTCATTTTACTTTACCATGTATAACTTCTCCATCGTTGGTGTCGTTGCAATGTATTATATGAAGGGAATGCCCCCCTACATTAACCAGGTCTATCTCATTGCCACATCTGTGATTGTGGCTTGGCAGTTATCCTATTTCAATGATTGGATGGCGTGGGCGTTGCTTATCATGCTGGCATTATATGATCTATGTGCAGTATTGTCGCCTTGCGGTCCATTGAAAGCTCTGGTAAATGAAATGTCAAAGGATGATGCACCGGTCATGCCAGGACTGCTCTACGAAGCCGAGCTTCCGGCAAATGCCATTCGTCCAGGAAGGGGACGCAAAAGTGAAACTAGTGATGGTGTGCGCAATGAAAGCACGGTCAATGAAAGTAGGAACGAGGCGCAGCAAAACTCGGAGAGTGGAAACGAAGGGAGTGCCGAAGAAGACGCTTGTAGAGAGAATGGTGTTGAGGCTAATGTTGTTACCAAAGAAAATGAGGCAGAAACAAGAGAGCAACCCCCAGCCTCAACAGTGGAAGCATCATCAAAACCTAAAAGCAAACGTTCCACAAGCCGAAAGGAGGCGTCAGAAAGAACCGCATCATCTTCTCAAAGCAATCAAGGCCATGTTCAATCAGAAAATGACACGCCAGTGCCATCCACATTGATGCAGGAAACTGCTTCTCCAACCACAACACTGCCACTTGCAATTGCCAAAATATACAAACTGCCGATAGTTTCTCCTGGCCCCTTGGAAGCAAGTATTTCATTAGATACTTCTTCTCCTACCGCATATCTGCAGCAGGAGTTCAGTGCTGAAGAATTACAGACAGAGATAGAGGTAAATCTCCCAAGAGGCGGCGGTAGAATTGAATCTACACGCAACAAAAAAGGCGAACTTCGATACGTGGTCTACGGTAAAAACGGGGAGGTTAAACGTACTCTACTTGTGTGCGAAGATGATGGAAAAGTGTTGGAAATAGTTCCAAATCCTGACGCTGGAAAACCTGATCCGGAAGACAATACCATCAAATTAGGGCTGGGCGATTTCATCTTCTACTCCGTCCTAGTTTCGAAAGCGGCAGGAAATGGATTTGCCTCGTTTGTTGCGTGCTTCCTTTCTATTATGACGGGACTTGGTGGTACTCTCGTTTTGCTGGCAGTGTACCATAAAGCGTTGCCAGCACTGCCTATTTCGATCTTCCTTGCTGTGGTAATGTTTGTGCTGACGATATATTGCATGGAGCCATGGATAAAGGATATGTGGAGAGCAGGTCCATTTTACGTGTAGAATAGGAAACTACTCTTTCCACCCAATCAAATCAGAAAGTATACATTATATCTATAAGAGGTGCAAATAGTATCATTATTTCTTACTAATACTACTCGTGTGAGTGATGATAACAAACCAGTAAGGGTGCTTCAATTGACAGGTAGGCAGGATGGCAACTCAAGTGCCAACGCCTTCCAATACTTATAAATGGAATACACTCTATTTGGCTTACACCCAGTGCGAACATGTTGATCGTATTATGCTGGATGGTTATGTTTCACTTCTTCTCTGCTGATATTTCAACAATTTACAGCCCCATCACGACAAAGATAACAACGCTCTTATACATTTACGTTCAAGAGCCCTACTATTGCTACACAGTAGTATTTGCATTGCTTCATAATGCTACCACACCTGCTAGCTAAGCTAAGGAAAAAAGAACTCATTCAATCGTTACTGTTGACAAAACTAACCCAAAGTCAGGCTTGAAAATATAGTCCTTCTGGCAACTTCTGGCCGAGCTAATGTGATACTTCCTTCTCAGCTATACTGACTGAACAAATACACCATAGATAGCACCAAGCCTAATATTGCCAAACACATGCTGATAGCCGGCAGGCTCCTATTGCGGCGATTGATGCCATTATTCTTACAAAGGTCGGGATTGGATATTATAATGCGGAACATTGCATCAAGCCTGATGTTGTCAAGTTTTGCATTGGGAAGAGGAGGATCATGGTATTGAATTAGATTGGCATTGGTCGTATTTGAATCATTCCCGATCCATGCTAGTACACGGGGCATGACTCCTGCGAAGATAGAGGAGTCTCCTAGATTACAATTTCCTCGGACATGGCTCCAGAGGATCTTGCGCCTTATTACCAGCATTTTATCGCTTTCCTCATTAATCTCAAGTAATGCACGAAGAAGATTACCACCATCTATTCCCAACATAGCATCTAGGTCCCTCCTATAATCCTGAATCAATATCCCCACATTGTTGAGTGTATGGTTGGATTCGATCACACCATCGACAGTTGAATTGTCACAAACAAGCTTCAATACAGCAGACCAGCCTTTGGCTGTGATGCCATGGTTTTGTCTAATGTCAAGCATTTGAAGCGTGGCGTTATTTTTCAATGAATCCGCCAACATGATTGCACACTCGTTATCGAGGAAATTGTTGATGAGGTACACACCCTCTAGGTTTGATCCTTCATGTTTCAGTAGTCTTGCCAAAGAAGCGATTCCACGTCGTCCAGTTTCATTGCCCGTCAAACTCAGCATCTTCAAAGTTCTGCTCCTCCTCAATGCTAGAAAAAGGCGGTCGAGATCGATGTCACCAAAATGGTTGCCGCCTAGATCGAGCTCTTTCAGTGTATCATCTTGGCGATTCAATAAGGCAGTTGACAAGATATCAATACAATCAGTCCCAAGGTTACAGCCGTTTAGGTCAATCTTTGCTGAGGTTGTTTGTTAGAAATGGGGCCAAACTAGCCATATGTCCATTTCCCCGGAGGTTTGTCCCGTACAAACATAGCGTCTGAATTCCTTCGTTATGTTTGAGTCCAGCAGCACACAGCGCTGTCACATCCAGAACGCAAGCTTCAAGGAAAACTTCATTCACTCTTGTGTTCTGACCGAGGTAATAACCCAGACGCCTGCACAATGCCTCGTTGCAATCGACGCGGCCGATCCGGAGGCTTTTGACTCCAGGATCATTTCGTTTGATTCGAAGAATCGTGTTCACCACTTGAGGGTGAAGGAACCTGAATAGACGCACGTCATCGTCATCTGAGGGCATTTCAGCAGTGTAGTAAAGCAGTTTAGCTGCAGCAGCAAACATTGAAGCAGGTTGTATCTGAAGATGTGGTGGTTCCCTGATAATTGCAGCAAATTATGTTCAGAAGCTAGCTGAAGCAGACAGTTCATACACTCTGAAATTTTCACTCTACCATACTTATTCCTGCAGTACAAAGACCTTCAGTGGAGATCCAATAGGTTCACCAGTACAGACTTCCAGTTGGGAGTCTTAGCTAAACGATCTGTCACGTTCGATTCCATTTGTGATATCGTACTATGTTACACCCAACCAACAAAACAAATAATCATGACGAAGAAGTAAAAGAAAGTACACGACTATCTAGTTAGATGGTGTGGATGTGAGCCGCGACATTCATGTAATGCTGCACGGGGTGTGACCCCACTAATATTTCGGATAGAGACCATAATATGTTGCAATCATGATGCAAATAGCAAGAGGGTTTCAACAAGAGAGTCTGATCATGGTTCATGTCACCCAAGAATAGATATGGTGACTCGTCTACTATGTTGTTTTGATATTCTACTGTGCCCGATCTCCAGTCCCCTTTTGTAACTGATACTATCATACCCTTTAGTATGTTCGTGAGCGTGTTATTTGTCAATCTGGCGTTGCAGTTATCGACATTGCATTCTATTATTGTTCTTTTTACTGCATCCATTAAACCTCCATTTTGATTATTGATAGTATTATTCACGTTTTTTTTGCCCCATGTGCTTTTGAACTATCAGTTTGTCCCCAACATGCCCCCCCCCCCACTATACCATGTTTATTCTAAAGATACATGCCTACAGTTTAAGCCAAACTCCAGAGGTACATTTGAATCCAGACCCGAATGCAACCTGCATGATACGATGACCCTTCTTTAGAGGGTTCGTCTTCTGGTGTTCCTGGATGTACTCCATCTCATACCATATAGATGATGAGCTAGTATTTCCATAGTTCAAGAGTGCCATCCTTGATGGCTCAGTGTGGAACAGCTCAAGCTTCATATTCTTTTCGATACCTGTAGCACAACAAAGACAATGTTGATGGATTAGGAAACGTGCTAAAAAGAACGTGTAAATGAAAACATATGACACAAAACAATGAATCTGAAGGCTTACCATCAATAACAGCTCGTCCACCTGCATGAATACAGAAGTGATCAATGCCCCTCTTGAAATCAGGCACGTAATGTTTCTTGTGGGGAAGTTTTGCAGCAAGCTTCTCTTGTCCACATGATGTGAGCAATTTGCCAATCGTCTTGAGAAGGATGCGCATGATTATCGAGGTAGCAACGGGAATCTGCTCACTTAGCGGCAATACGTATGGTCCAATAGTGGTCATGTTCTTTTCCATACACTTTCCGGCAACTTTGACAATTTCTTTCGACAACCTGACGCCACGATGTTCACCTGTCGAATCTTGAGCTTCATACACACAATTGTACGCCTCTTCAGAATTACTCTGCACCCTGACCGTATGCAAAAGTTTGTACCACGCCCTCCTTCCATCCGACCAGCTGTTGGAAAGCACGATTGCCGCACCTCCACATCGGAAGAGAGTGTTCTGCAAGAGGAATCCACGATCATTACCGTGGTATAAATTAGGCGTAATGATCTCCGTGGACACGACAAGGGCCTTACCCCCTCGGAACCTACGTCGCCCCAACAAGTCCTTCGCAAGGCCGACACTGATAAGAGATGCTCCACAACCCATGCCAGACAAGTTGAAGCTTTGGATATCTTGCCTCATTCCAAACTTTGAGATGACCATAGCACAAAGACTGGGTGTGGGCGAAAAGAGGGAGCAGTTAATGACAAGAACATCAATCTCGCTGGGGTGAAGCTTGGCCTTCTTCATGGCGGACTCGACAATGTCGAAAATAACAGTCTCTGCCTCTTTCCTACTCGCTTCAATAGACCTGTCAGTCTCCTTCCCCCTGATAGACTGAACGATGCCTGGAGGCCATGCCGTAGACTGCCCAGTGCCCGATCGTTCGAGCAGACGTTCCATGAACTTAATGGAGTCATCATTGAAGCAGTTCTGTTGCTTCATCATTTCAATGATTTCTGCGTGAGAAACCTTCCATGAGTCGGGTGCCTTGAAGGTACTAAATGCCAACATATAGATGGGTTTTTCATTGGTGACAATGACACCAATAACAACTAGTACAAGCGCTGTAATTTTTACATGAGCGGAAAGAATCCCACTCTCGCCACTTTGCAGAGGCTGGACAACGAAATTACTGAACAGCGTAAGAAAAATTTCACGCACGCCCAGAGCTACGGCAGTGATAGTCTCGATACTGAAGTCGATCTCGCCTGGACTAGCTTTGTGTTGGACTTTGCTGGATAGGTCGGTGATTACCTGGTGCACGATCTGTGCAAAGAGTACACCGATGCCGATTAGGAATAGTGTTGGGAGGTAGGTGCCAATCACATGGGACCAGTTCACAGTTCTGTGATAATGACGTATACATGAATAGGTGTGATTAGAAGCCAATGAATAAGTATATGCAGGGAATTCGAGATGCAGAATAATTGAGTTGACACATGAAAGAACTCACGCAATGAGTGACGATTTTCGGACCCTGTAATCCCTGTAGTCTTTCACGGGCCCATCTTCTGCGACGCTAACGAACGATGATTCAGAATCACTTCTCTTCATCCCAGAGGTCTTCTGCGGTGGGTCAGCCTCGTCGCTAGCCTGGGATTTGGGCGCCATGGTATTGATGTAGGTTTTTGTCGAGGTGTGTGGAGTGGAAATGGGGGGAAAAGGAAAATGTGAAGGTGTCAAAAAGTGTGCGTGGAAGTGTGGGAGACGACGCGGACGTGAGTGAGAGGATGCACGTCAGATACGTGTTCAACACCAAGCTTCTTCAGAGTTTTGTAGAATTCCTGACATCATAAAGTCCCACTAACTCTGTATGCCAGATCGCTGCAAGAGGTGTCGGGCTTCTGAATCATAATATTTTGTTCCTTCCTTTTACGAAGCTTAAGTAATTCTACCGCTTATTCGCCTGTCCATCACCCGATATCTACCGAGCAAGTGAACGTGAGAGGCACGGACACATACGATACAGAGCTATCATACAAACAGAGGAAAATTGAGGAAAAAATGCGTTGGAGCAAAGAATTCAAACACATCATGAATACTCTTAAAGGTGGAAACTTTATCTGTTCCCTGCACACTTGGCAAGTGACAGCATATTTCATTGAGGCCTTCGTTCTTTAAAGCGCACTATTATTGTTTGACTGTACTGGACTGACACCCTGTTGCATTTTACGTCATCTTTAACTCATCTAGGATCTGTAAACTGAAGAGTGAACCACACCACACCCCCTTTATGGTTTCACATCCGAGAAGATGTTGCTCAGACTCAACATTTGCCCGTGTTTGGATTTTGGCACTATGGATCACGAAGCAAAGCATTGGATGAAAAGGAAGAAACGGTTGCTGTGTGGTAGGTATCTGCTTTCATTCATGGTATATCGTGGAGAAAAATTCAAAATTAATGTATTATTACAATTCTAGGGGCTTGGTTCTAGCAAAGACAGGTGTCTGAAATCATAGGAAGAGAATCATCATTTGTCGTTAAACAACTCCTCCTCCACTGCCATGTTGACCAGGTGACGGTCTTCCCGGTGGATGCTGATAATGTGTTTGATCATGATTATACTCCGGAGGCAGATCACCATCAAAGGTGAAGCCTCTAAAAGTTTGTGCATTCAGTTCCTGTTCACTAATGGGAGCATGTCCAGCAGCCTGCTGTTGCGTCTCATAATCCTCGGTCTCAATGGGCATGCGTCTGAAAGAATCATCAAAATTGGCAGTCGCCACGTCCAGCGCCTCAGCAGAAATGCCTCCCATGGCTTCCCTATCCAATGATGGACCTGCGCTATGCCAGCCTCCATCACCATGAGGCGAAGCGAACTGTTCACTTCCACTGTTACTAACCGCGCTATTGCTTCGGCTTTGGAACTCCCTCCAACCCTCACACGGTCGTATCGGCGCTGCAATCTGTCGTGCCCTCAATGCCTCAAAATTTATCCGTCTGTAAAAGAACTCGTGTCGCATGGCACTCCGTAATCCCATCACGCCCAGCCTCATCCTTGGCTCTCGATCCAACAATCCTGCAATGCAAGCCTTACAATGTGGACTAAAGTGAATCTCCTTCGGAAAGACCAGCGGAGCACTTCTCAATCTCCTAAATAGCTTTGATCTATCGGTGGTGTACCATGGAGGCAATCCAGTCATCATCTCGTACAGTATCATACCCAATCCCCAATAGTCCACGCAGAATCCATGCCCACCCTGATTCAAAACCTCAGGTGCCATGTACTCAGGAGTACCGCAAGTAGACTTGGCACCTTGCGTGGGATGACGTATCCCATCCTTCGCCAAACCAAAATCACCCAATTTCACATGTCCATACGCATCCAACAACACATTCTCCGGCTTTAAATCCCTATAAATAATCCCATTCTTGTGCAAATGCCCTATCGCCAATAATAATTCAGCAGCATAAAATCTAGAAACCGGTTCCTGAAATCTTCTGTATCGACTCAAGTGAAAGAATAACTCTCCGCCGGGACAGTAATCCAATACCAGAAACAACTTTTCCGGAGTTTGGAATGCATAATACATTTTCATTATGAAGGGATGATCTAGTACCGATAGAACTTTGCGTTCGGTTTTGGTTCGTTCAATTTGTCGTCGTCGTACCAAGTGCGATTTGCGCAGGATTTTCATTGCGTAGAGTGTGCCTGAACCTTGCCCATGTCGTTTTTGGACCAGGACCACCTGCGTATGAATGATACATGTTTGGGAACGAGTTAGATTGAATAGACAACCTTGAAGATATCATTTGGAAATCTAAAGATGTGTTCAAGTGAACTAAACTCACCCTGCCAAAAGACCCCCTGCCTAAAACCCGCAACGCCGGATCAAACATGTCCACGCACGGCCTCTCCACCTCCTCTCCCTCTTCCGTCTCTCTCGCATACGAATCCCAATCCTCCCGTCCATCCTCTCCCCGCAATGCAGCATTCGCCTCTCTCACGAGAAGTGCATCCTCTTCAATCTCTCGTTGATTGGTAGGGAATTCGGGTGATAGAAAGTGGGATTTGGGTTGGATGGGTGGATATTGCACTATGGGAGTTGGTGTACTAATGGTATGTTTTTGTTGTTGCTGTTGCTGTTGATAATATTGTTGGCTATTGGGTTGTGGTTGCTGGGGTTTGGCGGGTGTAAATGCCGAATGCATGGCAGATGTAGGGGGCGCAACAACCTGCACAGAAGCGCTAGAGTGCCCCCCATCAATATCTGGCCGATAGGGTATTGGTGCAGCTGCAGGTTTCCCCCGTCCATCTCCCAATGGTTCTAGCGAAGGAACAATCGGCAATCGCGTCGTCGATCCAGCCTCGCCCTGGGTACTGCCAGCGACCTCTTCGTCCTCGTCGCTCTCGCTATCTTCGGCCCATGCCTTTTCCCAATCCTCTTCATCGTTATTTTGCATCTTTTTCAATGATTGGGCGCGTGGACTGGGGGGACTCCGCGGTTCTGGGGGTTGTTTTTGTTGTCCCGAAGAGAGGGATAGGTTGTTCATTCCCTGAACTATTGGTGATGACGGACTGCCAATATTGCCAGATACGGATGTATTGGATGTCTGTGCCGTGTTGGCACTGGCAGTCGTGGACTTGTGCGCTTCGTTAGTGTACATCACATTCACTAGTGTATCAGATGATGAATTCCCAGAGGTTGCGGTATGATAGGACGACGAAGATTGTTGTGTAGACGGAGGGGATTTTTGTTGTTGCTGTTGCCTATTATTTTGTTGTTGTTCCTGTTGTCTTTTCAGCATTACAGCCTGCCTCCTCGCCTTGGACTCGGGCGATAAATCCTGATGATGAATGGAATGCACGTGACTATTACGTGTAGGGGAATGCACGCCACCATTGCTATTGATCGTGGTGGGTGACGTGGCTGGAAAAAAATGTTGATGATTATTCTGATTGGCAGCCTGTTTTCCAGATTTTCGTTCCACTTGGCCGGACCCCCCTGCCCCTGCCATTCCTCCCCGACTGCTTCCCCCCATTCTTGAGATCATATTTGATAGACCGGCGCGGCTCATTATCGATGTAGAGGATGATCCTCCTCCCTGCTGTTGTTGCTGTTGCTGTTGGGATGCAGCGTGTTGTTGTTGGGGGTGATTATTTGGCGGCGAGGTCCCCGCAATCATTATTTGATGCTGTTGCTGGGACTGCGGCTGCTGATAGGGTATTATCCCAGGCGGATTATTCCTCAAGCCTACGCTAGTGGTGGCTGTAGTGGTAGTGGGGCTGACGAAGCGATTTCCGACGGCATTGTTGGCATCGGCTACGCCCTCGGGATTGTTTGCCAAGCCGCCCGATCCACGCCCACCCTGTGGCGGCGCTTGATGATTTGTTGGGGTGGTGCCATCGACACCATCGTTTCGAGGGACGGAGGCGTCGTTCCCCATGATGATAAAATAATTCGCTTACAATGTGTGATTGCTATTAATTGCATCGTCGTCCGCCTAAAAATGACAACATTGTTGTTGTTCACATCACCGCGCGGCGCGCATCCAGGACTCAGATCCTTTCTTCCCCCAAAGCAGATCTCCCTTTTCTTGGCTAAAGTAGATAACTAATTTGACTACCCCATCCAAAAGTGAGGAATTGGTCCGTCCACTTAAAAAAGTGAGGGAATGTTGGTGCAGGTTTGACCCCGTGGGGGCTGCGGGAAATGTCGGTCAGAAACCGT
>JALLAU010000543.1:0-14369 GCA_036939495.1 Thalassiosira hispida
ATGCACAAAGAAGAGTGTGAGTGGATGCGTGAGGGGGTAAGCGACTGAACGTCTCAGGATTTCTGCTTGAGCAAGCAAAAACAAAGCCAGGTACGATTGGGACAATGAAGAAATTGACGGGAGTTTTTGTGGGGTCTTCTTGGTGGTTCTCTTGTTTTTGATTTGTTGCGGGTTCGGTTGCGCACAGGTTGCGGGTTTTGCGGGTTGGGGCCAAATTTTGGCGCTGTTTCTCCCGCCATTTTATTAGCAGGCTGGCGCTGGACGCTGGACGCTGGACGGCGACGGCGGCCGGCGTTCGAAAAAGTAAGAGCTCCGCATCGCATCAACTGCATCAACAACCTACCATAATCAAACCCCTGTGTTCCGGCCCACCGGAGGGTTGCCTTGATATTGATATTTGCTGAATTGCTACATACCGATGCCGCGGAACAAGAGAAACAAAGGCAAAGGGCGGGCGAAGAAGGCCAAGGCGAAGAGTGAGAGTGTCGGGCCGACGGCGACCGACAAGAAGAAGGAGCTATGTGATGGAAGGCATGGCTGCCCAACGCTACTACAAGGCCTCGTCTCCTGTAAATTCCTCCAGGATTTCGACCATAAATTGCAGGACATAGTCGGTGTTGGTGTAGGTACTACTCGATCTATCATGATGGTGATGGCGAATATCCATAATAAGTACCCTCATGTTCTCGACGATGAAGCTCATCGAGAACATATCAAGAGCTTTATGCTAAGCAACGGAACACAACATCTTCTAGAGACAGATTTTTCCTACCAAGATACGGTTGCTGGTTATGCAGGATGTGTACTTATGCTCGAAAATTACACCTGCAATGCTGATTTGACTGTCATTGCTACTGCTGAATACGAGAAAAACAAAGATCTTCTCGAGGGGTGTGCACGCGCTCTTGTTCAATTTTTATCAGAGAGAACGCCGTGTACCTGCTTATATAACAAATACTCGAATGGAAACGACCAGCCTTGCATATGTGACGCGTGTAGACCATGTGTCCATGGGTACAACATAACTCCAGAAGGAAGAGCTGTGTTAACAAGATTTCTTGGTACATTACAAGTTGAATTGGACAAATTACAGGGTATGATGAGTTGTATCAGAGCAATGTCTCAGGTGATGACAACTACTGACGAGAAACACCTTGAGACTTTGAACAATGATGCAAACAGGAATTACACTAAAGCGTATTTTCTATCTCTTGGGACCCAAACTATGATTGATGGCGAAGGGACGAATCTTTCTTCAACTATAGCTGCTGTCCTTCTCCTTGAAACTTACGATCCATCAAAAGGTGTAGTTGGTTTCACTCAAAAAGTCTTAGAGAAGAATTTGCGTGCTCTCAATGGCTGCAGGCGCTCTACTATCAAATTCTTTGCAAAGAGAATTTCCTGTTCGTGCTTGGATCAAAAATACGAGGATGCAAAAAGTGAGCCCAGAACAGGTGTATGCTGTAATTGCAAGCAAACAAAGAACTGGAATGAATTGATGAATTGTGATGGATGCAAATTGCGCCAATATTGCTCTAGAAAATGCCAAGCTGCAAACTGGCATATGCACAAAGAAGAGTGTGAGTGGATGCGTGAGGGGGTAAGCGACTGAACGTCTCGGGATTTCTGCTTGAGCAAGCAAAACAAAGGGGGTGGGAAACTAAGAAGCACATTTGATTAATTATGACCAGCAAGATAGGGGATATCGCATGTTTACATGGCAATAATGATCCTGGATTCATTTGCATAACAAGTATGAGACAATAATACTTAGTTTAGAAAAGGGTGACCTAAATCCAGCATTACTAATATTTAGGAGAGTAGATTACTATTCCTAACAAATAAAATCATACTTCTACTCAACATTGCACCGGAGCACCGTCTTGGAATTGTCATAACCCCGAGCATTGCTCTAGTAATAAGGGTGGCTCAAAACACGGGGACGTATTCCTGAGACAATGAAAGCAGCGCACGTGTTTTGAATGATGATTCGCTTTTATTTTTACCTTGTGGAGCTGAGTCTTTGCTAGACGAGCATGGCAAAAGGATGAATCCTTCTGTGGCTGCAGCAGCTGTCCTACTGCTTGAAACTTATGGTTCATCAAAAGGTGTGATTGAGTTCACTCACAAAGTCTTTCAAAAGAACACGCGTGTTCTTGATGGTTGCAAGAGTTCTACAGTTATATTCTTCGCTCGAACAAGGGTATCCTGTTCGCGTTTGGAAGAAAAATACAAGGATGTGAAAAGTAAGCCCAAAACAGGCAAATGCTCTAATTGCGGGGAAAGAAAAAGTGGGGTGATAGGTGATCTGATGGATTGCGAAGGGTGTAAATTGCATAAATACTGCTCTAGAAAATGCCGAGCTAAAAAATGGTATATGCACAAAGAAGATTGTAAGTTGGCACGGTGTTATGGGCAGATGGGGGTTGCAAACTGTTGCAAAGTCATCCAATGTATTACATCAACATTTTTCCGCTGAAAGTGGTTCTACCGAATTGTAATGATCTAATACAGTTGTAAGATTGCGCTGATTTAACATCTTGAGTTTTCTTCTTGGGATATGGTATCGTACTCAAGTGGGTTGGAAATCAAGGTCTTCTCTAGAGCATTGGAAAAGAAATCATATCTGATCAACTACCCATGATGTTTACAATACAATACATCCCAGATTCATTTTACAAAGTTGAGAATATTAATAAATACTATTTTTTACTGAATTGCATGAAGATATGTTCTTGCCCCTCTTCTTATTTTGTGCACCTCAAAGTCCACCCAGAGAATGTTTGTAATGCATTATTAGACTTCGGTCTTTGGTCTAACACAATTGAGACCAAGATGAAAAGGGCATTGTTATTTTACCTTTCCTTTTTCTAGTGTCGCGTGCTGACTAACTTTGTTTGCTTTTGGCTATGCCAATCCGTGGGTATACGTCACCCCTTTCATCACATTGCCGCAGTGAACCCCACCCATCTACACTACTCTCTCCCCAATTCCGATCTAAATCGCAAGCATAATATCTCTCTATTATATCATACATCACAATCACAACTTCTGATGGACAAACATATCCCCCACAATCACCGGATCACCCTTGGCGACCACGCTCACCCTCAAACTACCACTCCCAACATTCTCAATATACAATTGTTCATACTCATTTTTAGGGGCCAATTGCGCCTCGGTCGTTCGTGCATTGGCCGCCCTAAAATCTGCATCTGATTCTGATTCCACAATGGTTCTTTTGGAAGTAGATGATCCTCCTGGAAGTTCCCCCAGTTGAAAACGGAAAGGTGGATAGATTTCTAGTGTGGATGGATGTCCCTCTTGACCCACTGCCCCCGAGGACAGCCAGAGTTCTGAGTTGGGTCCCAGGGCGCTGAGTACGCCACCTACCAATCCTTGAGCTACCCTGCCTTCTCCAACTTCTTTTTCGGCAATGCTCCCAAAATATTGATAGGAATCTGGTCGGAATGGCGAGGGCAATTTGAGCAATGGCGAGAAGTCCGATTTGTTGTACCATAGCAGCTTCCATTCCCCGTCCAATGCCGACGCGTATGTTGCTTTGTCAGTAGTGTCGCCTTTCAGTGGGCTGAGTGGGAGAAGTTGTTCTATGGCTTGCGAGACAACTTCGTCGGATGATTTGCTTGCAATTGCTTGGAGCAACGCGTTTCGTTCGGGGGTTGACTCTGGGGAAGATGATGCGGCCAATGGACTTGCTACAACTTTTGCCGATGCAATCGAGGGATTGTTCAATACGAGAGATGATGCGGCGGCTACTGACGATAGGGTCTTGCCGAAAAGACTTCGGCGTGAGTAGAGTGTTCCATCGGCATCGATTTTGTCGTGGTCTGCATCTGGATCGTTATGTTGTTGTGTTGATAGATGCAACGCAGCGACAGACGACGCTTGGGTAGTTCTTCTCGCGCCGGCGATACTTCTACTGCAGGGCGGCTGGAAGCCAGTAGCCGTTTGAGTGGAGAGAAGGATGGCTACTATTGACAGCGTCGGCGTCATGGTCATAGTGGACAGAAGATGAAAAAATGAGGTCGCGAAGAGATGTTTCTGCTTCATCAAATCTTTACTTCCATGTGGGAATTAGATACATTCCCAACTAACACAACAACTAACGACGTCCTTTTTCGAGGCTTATCGCTTTCGCTTACAATAATACTAACATTGTACACAGCTCTCGCGAGGAGGATGACCATGAGGAGATTCGTTTTTACCCCGCCCGGCGCCCTCCTATTCCACCTGGTTTTACAGGCATCACCGCCGTCTGCGCTATCTTTTCAATCTATCTCACCAGCTAGATCCGCTCCAATCAGATGCATTCATTATTTGGCATCAAGGAAGCTCAATAATAAGCATTCATCTCTTGCGTGGAAGGACTATCACTACAATCGCCCATACCGACCATCTTTCCTTCCCCCTAATACAGCAATCATGATGTCTACCTCCTCAGCCTCTCAATCTTCTACCACTACTGCAAATACCTCCAAAATTCTAGGAGGAGACTACGCAGGCTTGTCGGCCACATTCTCGTCAAAGTCGGGAGATCTCGTCCCCGTTCCAGAACATTTAGTACCTGAGAGTATGATTGAATGGGGGGAAATTCCATCAAGCTTCGAGGTATTAACTTCGGAAGATATGATTGCAGAGGAGTTGGAACGAACTACGATCACAGTATTGCCAGAGGTTGGATGTGGCATTGACAATCTGGAAGTAACCAAAACGTCGGATAAATATGGTAATGATGCCAGTCGTTTGTGGAGCTGGCAACACCATGACCAGCCAGAACGAGAAGTAGTTGCAATCAATCGTCAGGGTCAAAATAATAAGCTTGACATTGAAACTATATTTCAAGTAGATTCACAAGTATCATCGGTACACACTGCTGGTGTTATTAGTAGGAGCGTGAATGATGATGAAGATAGCACAACAAGTAGTACCCGTCGAATCCGTGTATCTTTTTCAATTGACATGCCTAAGAAGTCGTCAGAAGATCCTACCCTATCCAAACTCATTACCCTCCAGGTAGAACGGCAGTCTTTACTGGAGTCTTCCCAGGGAACAGCGTGGTCGGGACCATCATTCAATTCAGGGGGATTGGATGCACGTTCAGTGATGAATACTATTGGAAAAGATATCGTGTATGGAGATGTGTTTGCGGTCAAGAAGCTGAAGGGGGGTGGAGATCAATGGAATTTGGTTGCTGGTGGTGATGGTGATACTGGGGGAAAGGATTCAGCAATGGATGTTCTTGAGGGACCATGGATGCAAAGTGTGATTTCCCCAGAGAAAGATGATACTGTAGAAGTGCACAGAACAAAGGGAGATTTCGGCGGAAAGTCTGGACCGGGGGATACTTCATCTGTTGTAACAACATTACGTCTCCCACAAAATATTATGGTGAGATATGGAAATGGTGTAGTATCCTCGTCTGAGAATAATAATATGTGGGCTATTGAAGTGTCTCATATTGGTACCATGATCAGAGATGGTGGCAAGAAAACACAGTTGCAACGTAGAGTGGTGTCGCGTACCATTAATATTGCGGAGTTAGAACAGGAGGGAGTAATTAGTTGTTTTGGAGATGTCAGCTATTGGCTTGAGGAGAAGGCAGTGTAATTTTATGATTCATCCAATAGAACCATAATAAAAATATTAATGCATGAAACCAATTAGTGCCAGATTTCACACCACAGCTGTTCAATTTTTTTGGCAATGTACCGAGGCGAGGGATGTAACTCCATCTCAATACCTGTACATAACTATCTAAAACTTAGCTTTCATTTTAAGGGATTGAATAAACATGTGCATATGTATGTATGAACCTGACAGTTGAAAAACCTCATTGCGCCACTAGCTAGGTACAATCTAGGTACATGTCTATTATTTGTCTTTCTCGTACATTAGGTGAAATTGTGTACTCCGCCAGGCAGAGGCCGCTCGAAACTTCAACAAGGCAAAGATATGTCTGAAAGTAGATACCACGATACCTCTAGGTACCTCTACCACGTACTCTTGCATGCAAACATCCCGTACAAAACGCTTCTTGATTTCTTCTTGTACGTCATACTTAAAATGTGATGACTAATAAGTAGATAATGCGTTAGGCATTAGACAAATATTTGAATAGACCCGGGCCACCTTCGGAGGTCCCCAGATCCCCGATACCCCCCTACCTACCTATGGCAACTAAGATTGTTACTACTAATTGAGATAAAAGATACCTCCCCCCTGGGTTTCTACACCCCGGACCCCTCGCCAATACGTTTTCCAATGGCAGTCCCTTCAGACGGTAAAGATACGACACACGTACGCATGCCTCAGAAATTTTGCATCGTTTTAAGTGCGCAGAAATTGAGTTTCGCACTCCAGCGGTCAAGCACGCGGTTGCACAACAACTTGGTGTTTGTGAAGTTTTACTACACAACAAACAAGTGTAAGTTGTATACCATAGAGTGCAAGTCATGCACCGACTACTTCTCAGTTCGGATCCGGCCCATGGTCTCACCGCGACTTTAAGACATATGCGCAACGTCGCTTAGACTATTATAGACATCTTTATGCGATACCATTATGTACCGTAATAGATGATAAATTGTGGGGCAATGTTGGAACTCATAATAAGAAGCTGGCATCTCATATTCGCACCTTCAATCTCATCGATAATTTTGTGAGCGAAACAACTCACTTTCGTACCTACTAGAAAAGTGTAGACAGTTGGTACACCTAGATCAACCATCTACCACCTACCACGCCATCCACCCCGCTACACGGCACTACATTACTATCAACTATCACACGATACAATAAGCCTTCACTATTTCGGACTGTCCAACCCTCATCTACCAAGCCGTTCCTCGAATACTCCGTGTCCCTGATAACCATTGATCGGCCGGCTCCAAATTACCCGTCGGATTTAGTCGGTCGGACAACAGCGGTTGGTACCTTCAAGAACGCCTCACATTTTGACCTTAGCAAGACCGCACAAGAATTTATGACAGCCTAATTTTATTTTATTTTCAATTGCCCGCCCCGCCCCGTTCCTCCCGCCCGACCTCGTTAACATTATTTAATTTGGGGGGAATAATTGCGTCCAAATAATGGATAATCAAGGCGAGGATTTTCGCGGTGGCGCCCCGCCGGGGAGAAATAATAATAATGTGAGGGGCGGTTCGGGATTGCCCAATATGTTTTCCCCTGGTCTTAGAGCGGTAAGAATAATATGTGGCGTTTTTTTGTGTGCGATTATTCATCGGGTGGATGGGGGGTACCCCTCGAAAGAGAGCCTCTCTCAACCCAGTGTCCAGTGTACTTTTGTCAATTTTTGTATTATGACGTGTACCGTGTACTTAGTACTTGCGTGTAATGCAAAATATCCCCCCTCACATTTTTATGTGTTAATTTTATTTCTTCAGATGGATCCCCAATACTCGGCTGCCCTTGAATTTGAGGAGCTTCGTATACGACACCAGCTTGAGGTGCAGCAGGACATCGAACTCCGCCGCCGACTTATGGAGGAACAGCAACATCAACTGCTGTCCGAATTGGAGTACAGGAACAAGATACAACAGCTCCAAGAACTCCAAGAGATGCAGGCCCAGCAGCAGCAACAACAAGGGTTGAGTCAACTTTTGGCCCAGAACCCACATTTTCTGGAATTGCAGCAGCAACAACAACAGCAACAGTACCATTCTGGTCGGGACAATTCCTTATTGGCATCTCTTCGAGATGATTTTTTGCTACAGAGGCATCAACAGATGTTGCAAGACCAGATGCAGCAGCAGTTGCAGGAGCAGTTATCACGTGATTCTCATCAACATGAGCAAGAGGAACTTTTAGCCATGCTCCAAGCTCAAGCTTCTGGTAATTTTAGGGGGGTACTGCCCCAAGATGTCGCCTCTTTGAGACACCAGGAAGAGGCTACGATTATGCGGCAGCAGTCAAGTGAGCAATCGCCCGTCCATCAACCAAAGCCCCCTCCTGTGGAATCTAACCCTGTCCAGATGGAGCAGTTCCTTAACAACTCCATCAGGCAAAGGGCAGATTCTACTCCCATCCACCAAGATCGCGCCCATGTCCAACATGATAATGAGTCTTCCGCGAAAAAGAGAAGTCTCAGTGAATCGGTGAACATGAACGGCAGGGGCGCCCCTCAAGATCCACCCGTAATGGCGCAGAAGAAAATGAAACCAGCGACAGAATCTCCCCAAATGAAACCAAGTCCTTCGAATGATTCCTCGTCCAAAGGGAAGTTGATTGAAAATATGTCTGACAGAGATAAGGCAATTGACGAAAGGGTAGCTGAGATACTCGAATCGCAAAAACTTGGTACCTCGAAGCGGAAGGAGAAATCGTCTGCCGAGAAGAAAGGACGGAAGAAGAAAAGCAAGGTGGAAGCACCTCCCGCGAAGAAAGTGGCCAAGAAGAAGAAGTCAGTAGCCAACTCTCAGGAGGTCACGAAGGAGAGTAAGCAGGATATCCATGTAGATCATGGTACCAAGTTGTCAGAGCATGAACAAAGTGTCATCGACTTCTTGGGATCTAGGGGGGCAAAGAATGGAAAATTGAAGCAGAGTAAAGTGAATGGAGAGGAAAGAGGTGAAGAGCTAAAGGCAATGAAAGAACGCAGCGATGATGAGGCAGTGGGCATCGTCCTTGACTTCAAACGCTTCAATGTTTCTTCCAGCGAGGTAAGAAGGGCTAAGAAATGGAGCAAACAAAACCAACCTCTTACCACTACATATCCGGTAGTTGCGCCGGATGACGTACCTTTCATCAGCCCAGGGCTCAAATTTAATATCCCTTCGTTGCCTATCGAGCCGGATCTGACCGAGGCGCTAGCCATGGGTCCCTTACTTGCCAAGCAGCCAGCTGCTGCCGAGGAAGTCACAGACGCGACTAATGAGATGAGTTCTGTTACTGGGTCATCAACATCCGATGAGGTAAAGGAGGTTGATAATGGGGGTGATCGTCGATACATTCGTTTCCAGAAAAGGATATTCAAGCCGAAGAAGGCTGGAAAGGGACAAGATGAGTGGTGGCCTTCTAATGCATGCATTCGTAAAGAACGCCGTAAGCGAGGCGAAAGGCAAGATGAAGAAGATTCCGATGAGGAAGTTGATGCTGATGCGGAAGCAAAGCCTACAGTTAATTTTGTGAAGGCTGGGGTTGAGGCGGCAAATGAGAAGTTGGAGACGTTGGTCGAGCCTGGAGTTTTGGAAAAACTGCCACATTGCAAGCTCTATGACGATTACTGCAAGGAAAAGAAAAGTGTAGGCTCTGCACCGAAGTTTTGCTGCCAAACGACAGAGACCTTCCCTATCGAGGTTATGGTGTGTTGCTCAGTCTGCAGCACCTGGCGCCATGCCCAGTGCGGTGGGCATTACAAGCGGTACACGGCCGACAACGTAGATCCGTCGAATATCCTTTTTGAGCCCATTTGCGATCAATGCTACCTCGAGAAACCGTTCGTAGAGGACAATCCTATTGCAGTCGCACGTATCGAGCGTCAAAGAATCGAGCATCTTCGACGTTGCAATGCTACCAATGCAGTTATGCGACAGGTTGCCTTTGGGAAACATTCTGGCCAGTACAAATGGCCGTTGGGAAGTGTTTCCATTAGTCACATCTCGGGACACACTCGCAGCGTCCAGGCTCGGCATGAGAAAGCCGAAAAGCAATGGAGCGATATGGCCGCTCGCCTTGGAAACGGGCAAGAATTGCGGCCTAGGGAGCGCCAACGAATAAGAACACGAGAGCTAGAGCGACTCTTAGTCAACATTGAAGATGCAGGTAAGTATGTTTTCGTGACTCGACATGATATCAGGTTATTGATTGTTAAACAAGTGGCGTGTTGTCTCACTCTGTTGATGTTTACTTTTCTATTTGACACGTTTGCATCGCCAGAGGGAGCAATGGATCGCCATAACATGATGCTCTTTCTACAGACTGACACTAGCAAGCGCCATCCAGCAGGGTTCGAATTACCTCGTAAAAACATTTTTGACCCAGACGAGGACCAAGTGTATGTCTCTTTACATCACGGATCCACAAAGCCGGTGAAGAGTTTGGCTGGAACTTCTGATGGCTCAACAGTAGGACAGTCATCAATCATGACGGGCATCAATGAACCGAAGGCAGCGGGTCTGGTGGATGTGACAAAATTGGTAACGAACTCGTTGGATAACGACGCTGACAAAAAACTGAGCATTGACGTAAACAAGGACGATGCACCCAATGAGGAGAAGCGCTGTGTCTGCTCTCGCGAAAGCTGCACCCAAAGACCTCGCTTCGACTCCATATTCTGTTCGGATTCGTGTGGTGTGTCAAACCTTGAAACGGACTTGCTGCGAACCTTGCAATTTGCTTGCAAATTGCACCCTTCAATTTTGAGGTCATAAAAAGAAAGTGAAAATGAATGTTGTTGTGAACCTGATTTGCATAGTGATATTAGGATCACCATTTGTTGAGGAGCAATTAGAGATTGCTGCAACGCATTGCGAGAAGTGAAATACGAATCTTAATAACAGCTTTAGAAAGCCTACTTTACTTAGATGTGATTTTGTGTATCTGAGTAAATTAAGACTAGTTCCAACGTATGCGCTCACCCACGGTCGTCCTTGGATCAGCGAGTTGATGGAGAAGACTGATCCATCGGCACAGCCCACCCTCTATCCAACTTAAACACATGGGCAAGAACGATTAGCAAGCCTAGTACTTTACTTTTATCGTGATGTGACTTTTGATAAATAACATATGAACAGGATGTTTTGTTTATATTGGGCCAGGTTTGGCAAATGTTGAGCTAGCTTCACAATGTAGTATGAGTATGAGAGGCAGGGCATCTTTGCCTGCTCTGGAAGCATCATTCCACATCATGGAAACGGAGAGAAGGCATGAGACTTCTTCATCGGCAAAAGTGGTGCACTTACCCACACCTAATCTATCTACCAAAAAATAGTTCTCTACATAGGAATCATATACTCCTACAGCTCCTACTGTTATGTATTTAGAGGTATTGATCTATGATGCAGCTATGATGTAGTAAGAGTATTTTTTGACTGGTCGACTGTGATGTGGTCGACATTGAAAAAGTACGATATTTAATTTTCACCGCGTCTCTTATTCTTGGAGTTCCAAATTTCTCAGTTCTGGCTGCTTCTCAATTCTTGCAACCTCAGCAAAGGGTACCATATTATGGGTTGTGGTGCTAGCTTTGCACAGAGAAAGATGTAGGTATGTTCATCTGTGATGAAATAACCAAGAATGAGTGGTCTGGAAAACGGC
The DNA here is from genome assembly GCA_036939495.1 of Thalassiosira hispida. NCBI lineage: Eukaryota > Bacillariophyta > Thalassiosirophyceae > Thalassiosirales > Thalassiosiraceae > Thalassiosira > Thalassiosira hispida. The sequence goes on from JALLAU010000543.1 coordinate 11,296, forward strand.
ACAATTGTACACAACCAAAGGGGGGGAAAGTTGATGTAGGAAATTGATTTTGGTGAGGGATACTAATTGTGTAAGAAGTAAGAAGAAAGAGGGCTGAAACCATTATTTTGACTCTTTGTCTTCAGCTTGGTATTGTGTGCTGGCTATTGGAGCATTGGTTTTCTCTTTTCAAGTAAAATACAATTCTTGTCATGCCAGGTCATGTGCAATATCCTTTGTTCTTTGTTGGTTCTTTGTTGACGTTCAAAATGAAGATCAAGATGGCAAGTGCAAAATAATCACGAGTTTGGTTTTTGATGATAGTTGTCACGTTGTAACATCATTATGAGAAAGATAATCTATTATCTCTTGTTCAAGAGGAATTACGAGGGAACCAATGTTTATCACTTGGATTTGGAGGTTGAAGATGACTCCCTGAAAGTCACTCCCAAGCCCCAAGATGTTAGAATCTGTACCTACAACATTACGCAAGAGATTGCCCCAGTCGAGCGGCTAGAGCTCTGCCACTTTCTATCACATACGAAATTTTACGCAGCTGGAAATGCCAGAGCTTATGAAATCATATTTGAATATTGGCCAGATATTGGCAGACAAAATGTAAGAATGGGTACTGTATCGATATGTTATGATGGACATAGAGTAAAATGTTCATGTATGGATGTACCACCAGCCAGGGGTAACTTTATTATGAATAATCAACACTGGTGAAGATAAGCTTTTGGCTGGCTGATCTGGCTGGATACATATCGACAAGTCCTTATTTCGTATCTTCCTTGATCATACAACCAGGAAGTCCCTCTAACCAAGGTAAGTGACCGTTCGGTTGATGGAGTCGATTTCCATCAAAACCACTTGGCTGGAAAACGAATGCATGGCGACTCATCAGAGGAGGAGACGACACGACCAGAAAGCCGCCGCCTCGTAATGGCCGCTCAACAGCAACGCCAAGTGTGCCCTCAATGCTCGAGACCCACATCATTTGGTGGAGCTCCATGGTTTTGGAGATCAAGAGCTGTCAAGTTTTTCCGGGCCAGCGTCATGCAAGATTTTTTGGTGCTTGCTCAAAACGCCTGATCTGTGGGAATCATCACGGACCTAGCTCTAACCAAGCTTGCTTGAGATGATCTGAAAAACATTCTTCTCGTTAGACGTAATGGATAAGTTCACAACACGACTCGAATAAATGTCTCTTACTCTTCGGTTAATTAGGTTACAGTCTACTAGAGCAAATTGCTGCTCTCAAATAAAAAGATCTTACTAAATTCGCATCCAAGATCCCTGGAGGCATGTCCTGATTTTCGTAGGCCTCCAAAAGGAAAGCTTTGTCTGCCTTGAGTGCGTCCAACATGGTGTGGACTCTATTTAGTTCGCTTGGAGAAAAATATCATGGGTGGCAGGGAAACTCCCCTTCAGCTATAGATGTCCTCGGCCTTGGCCAATCCGGGACTGCTCATCACGCCATGTTTCGGTTACTTCTCTTGGAAATTATAATTTCCTGTTATTGATTCGGTCTCAACATCAGGTCGCTGATTGATGTGGGCCTTGTGTTCTTTGGGCAGTGATGGCCCCGTGGCGCTGCCGGCTCTTGTCCCCTCGCAGTATATCTTGCATCCGTCGTCTCGGTGTGCGCCCTCAACTCCATCCATCCATTTCATCAATAAATTAAGCGATCTCCCTCATCGCCCTGGTCAACTCGGGCAAGACACACGGATCCGAAAGCATGGGCAAACACGCCATGGGACCCCGGCTCTTGTAAAGCTTGAGGAATTTGTGAAGCGGCGCGCCCACCTCGAGGTCATCCTGCGTGTCAGCGATGCGCATAACAACCTCCGGGCTGAGAAGACCGTGCGCCGTGTGGAATGAGGGCAAAGTGTCGCTCGGTGCGAGGACCGAGTCGCTCATGGCGGGGAGACTCGTCTTCGATCTTGACGCCACGGAACGGCCGGGAAGTCCACCAGGCTGAGCCGGCGCAAGACGCGGCGAACGCTGATGATGGTGATTCGCGGCCGTGACGGACGGCGGCGTGGGGAACAAATAGAGTGTCACCGCCGACCCATCATCGCGACTCTTGCGGATCCCATTCCCAGCACCCTTGATGGGGGAGAAGCGGATCTTACCCGTCGCGGATCTCATGAGCGGGGACGGACCGAAGGCGTACGCCTCGGTGCCTGATCCTCCGCTGAGCGCGGCGACGAGCACGGTCGCCACCGCGGCAACAGTGGCGATTGAGGAAACTCCAGATTGATTAGACATGCTTGCAAGCTCTATTATCAATTGCTTCCGGTTCAACAGAGACCAAAATTGTGGATCTTTCGTGAAGGTTGAAGGTTGATTGGGTGATGGTGAGATTAGCTTGATTCATACCTATCGTAGCAAGCAAGGTGAATGCAAGCAACTCTCAGATACGAATAGATACGGGATGTGGAGATGTGGAATGGAGAGGAACACCACTCCATGGATCAGCAGCAAAAGGGGGTTAGCATTTTTGTCAATTTTCGTCAAATATTACCCCTTTTTTTGCATTTTCGTGAGATCTTTGAGAAAGATCCTAAAACAAATAGTTAGTAGATAATACTATTTTCTCTCTTGGGGTTAAGATTTCATAACGGCAGGTGCAAAATTTGTTTACTGATACCTCATTTGCAGATGCGACATCGCAGGATGAATCATAAATAACTGGTGGTGAAGCATAGTGAGAATCGGGCAAAATAAGCGACTACGTTTAGTACATTTCACGCATGAACCTACGAATATATTCGCTAAATACTCCTCGCTAATAATTCGCTGTATCTTTGTTGACGCAAGTGACGCACGTCAATCAAGCAAATTTACCGGTTCTCCCCCCTGGTATTGATTCCTCACTGATTCCTTTGTGGCCATCACAGACGCTCAAGTATTTGATTCCCATGTAGTATTTCTCTCTGTCCGAATTCTAGACGGCCAGAGACACATGGACAGACGTTGTGTCTTAATACTCTAATACCAACTAGATACGTACCTCTCTAGGTACCTACCTATCGTCACCCTGCACAAGATAAGAGTCCACTATGTCTATTTCCACGTTACATATGTAA
>JALLAU010000544.1:0-14441 GCA_036939495.1 Thalassiosira hispida
TAACTGTAACTTAAGAGGGCCTAAAATCTAAGTCGACTTATTTCCAAGCCTGCACCTGTTATGTTGCGCTCCTGCAACTCAGCCTGACGGAGAAGAAAGTTGCTGCTTCCCGATTCACCACAATGAATGCAGATATCTGGTAATTTCAAGGACCGTTCAGAAGAGTTATAATAAGCCTTCTCAACCGGAGACTCACAGGTCAGAGATTGGCGCTGGCCAATCACTTCGCTCACTTGATGCCCGTCCTCAAAAACCAAGTCTCCACAAGAATAGCGAAACGATATGGATTCCATCTCAGCATTTAGATTTTCAGCAGCCACCCGGTACTCATCATTGTTTGACTGTGTGAAGAAGCAGCGTGGTTTGGAGCAGTGGTAGCACACAAGAACCCCCTTCACCTTCTTTGCATCCCAGCTCTTGAGATTTAGTTTTTGCGAAGTGTCATTATCCCTACGATCCACCAACACTTTCTTTGCATCAGATGCTTTCTTTGTCTCACTATGGACGGAAGGAAGGTCGGATAGGTTGTTGAGGGCTTCGTCGCTGCCGCCATAGAGTTGCAGGGCCGCGCTACGGCTCAAGAAATGATCCAACCTGTTGGGGTTGATCCTTGGAGTTGGTTGCCTCTGCAAGGCCAGCTCCCGGAGGCCATTATCAGCGGAAGTTTTGAACTCGCCGCAACATGCCACATCCCCACACCTACAAATAGAAATGCTGTAAGGAGTTCCGACCCAATGCTTATCCATCCACGCACTCATTTTGGGAAGCTCTTCAAATCTTCTGCCTTGGTGAGTCCTCGTGTGTATTGATCATCCATGCCAACCAAGATTTCATGCAATTCCTCCTCATGGGATGGCGGCACACGAGGCGTGACAAGTACACTCCTCCCACTCACAGTCAATTGTGCAAACCTCCCCTCGATGCTTTTCATAGGAACATCGATTGATTTGTCCCACTCGGCGCGAAAGTCTCTGGATGCAATCTCCTGTGCTTTCTCCATCCGTGTAGATGCAACAGACTCAAGAAGTGTACTGCTGCGAGAATATACAACGCCGTCGTCCATTTCCATCATCCCAGAGACTGCACCAGCCTCATTCAAAGCCTCTGCCTTTGCCCCAAGCAAACTCATAATGATATCAATGGCATTGTTGGCATCTCCCATCACAGCAGTGTACTGGAAGCACACAATGAGGCTGTTGAAACTATCCTCTAATGCAAGTCTTGTGGCACGATCAGCCTCCAGCTGTTGTAACTCCATTACACGGGATCTAGCAGCAGCTTGAACATCCCTCAATTTCTCCGCCTTCTCTCGCACGTCGCTCATGCTGGTACAATTCTTGATATCTCGTTCAGCCCAGTCCGGCATAGGGGCCCTCTTGGTTGCAGTGTGGGATAGGGCCGCGTTGAAGGGACTCATAGCACGCTCAATCTTATCATACGCCGAGCCGTTTGGTGCACAACATAGTACAACCAGCTGGTCCAAGTCCAGCTTCTTGAAAAGTGCAACAAGTGAGAGCTTTGTCTGGGCACGTTTTATTGAGCGATCCGCTCCACCGTCTGACTGAAATACTAACACAGTCCATCCTCTTCATCGTGTCCAGAAGTTGGGCTTGATGGTCGAATATTTTCGAACCGTCGAAGATAGCGTCGCGTAGTGTGACAGCAATTTGCCCAAACCCATCCTCTTCATCGCCACAGTAGAACGATCCACTCATGTCATCTGGGATGTTGCAACGAAGAAGAACAGAAGGTACAAGACTACCGTAATGAAAGTCGTGATCCATTGCGGCCAGCCCTATCTCGTCGTCAATTGCAATGATTCCTGTTCGATTGGGTCGCACTCCTGTTGAGATAGCCTGAATCAATAACATAAGATATTATTAAATATAAATGTACAAAGAAATCATCAAAGAAGAGTGTGATCACTTACAACCTTATCCCCTACAGGGATCTTTGCTTTGTCGTCCCCACCAAAAAACTCCACTGGGATACACTTTGCTCTCATCTCAATCACCCACTCAAGCACATAGCGAGTCATGGAATTCACGAAGTGTTGGTCAATGAGTGATTTGCGCAGCGTCCTACTCTGAACAGCTCGCTTGATGCCCAGGCTTCCAGAGAACTCCCCTGACTTCTTCACCGTGTGATTGTTGGGCGAGAACTGAAGATGCACCCACTGCGCAGATGGAATAGGAGGCATTTCATCCAACTCTCCAGCATCTACCTTTACCCTCAAGTTTTCTTCAGCCCTCTTGAGAAGATGTTTGATCGATAACACCTCCGATGCAAACATCGTGTCAGTGTGGCGTCGCTCATCGACTATGCTATTAGGGTGGAATATACGTCGGCATTCCTCATAGAAGACATCAAACTTTGTGTACCCGGTGCCTTGACCTCCACGAGAGTTGAAGTCATTACCACTAACAATCATGGAGGTGTCGATTGGCATGCCAGCAGACAGATCCATAACAAACTGACAGTATTTCTCCGCAATCTTCCCCCCAGGATTGGCGTCTCCAAGAAATAGAAGATTCTGCATGGACTTGCGGACAGGTGCTGGCAAGTTGCACACCTGGCGCATCATGTTGTTGAAGTGCTGGACTACTTCCTTCGACACACACTTGGGCAGCATATCTCTGCATTTTTGGATTGTGCTTTGCACGTTGCCGACGTGTTCGGGACCGTAGAATGGGGGACACTTCCATACAAAGATACATGTGGGGTTGTTCATCCTGTTGTGGCGATCACCAAAAATATTGATGTTGACGCCCTTCAACCCTTTCCCGATGGTTTCCCGGAACTTCTGCCTGTTGTAAGAGCGCTCCATTTTATCCAGTCCATAGACTGAGGCACCAAGTGCATCTTCAGTCATTCCCATGTCTTCGTCTGCGAGGAAGAGAGGTTCGTAATCCATCATTAGTTTGATCTTGGCAGTCAACTTGCTCTTGGCGATATCGCGGCATAGATCCAGTGGAGTCTTCCTCCCGCTCTTCTTCTTCCCTGTACTAATAGACTGCGAGATTGGCAGATAGAACTCAGTATCACCAATGGAGACGGCACCTACGACAGACTCGAATGCAGATGGAATGGCGGTCCTTTTCGCATTGGCAAAAATGGATGGGGCAGTGCTTGGCATTTCACGTTTCTTGGCAGTTAGGAGACCATAGAGAATCTTGATTTCTGCCTGAAATGATTCCAGTGGGTTCTTCAGCCTAGTTGACTTCCTGTATGGAGTCCACGATAGCTCCGCGATTTTCCCACATTGTGCCGCAACTGCATTGATGGTCATCCTATCACCGCTTAGCTTGCTACGCACACACTGGGCAACGGCATGGAAGAGGGATGACCCAGAGTATGTTCCGGATGGGATGGAGGGAAAGTTGGCATTGAAAAACTTCTTCCAATGCTTCTGGACAAAGCAAAGCGTTTGGCTGAGGGTGTACAAATTGTTTGCCAAGCACTCCCCCTGAGACACATTAAAATATCCAAGCTCCCCTATTTCAGCGCACTCGTACACCTCCCTCTTAATTTGCTCGTCAATTTGATGATTTTCCACAACTTTCCACTGCAAGTAAATCACTTCCAATGGCTCCAAATCTCCCATCAATCTGGCCACGGCAGAAGGTAACTGCTTCCTCGCATCGCCCACGACAGGAGGTGACTTCTCCTTTTTTGGCGCAATGTCAATGATGACACTTTTGTTGAATATGGGGCATCTTGCAGAGTTCAGCTGCTTGGTGGTGATAGAGCTGCTGGCCTGAGCAAACTTCAACAGATTTGCGGAAGGTCCTTTGATGTCGCATTCCACAGATTTGATCCGCGCCATCAATCCCCTCTTCTCAACTTCAACTGGGTCATCATCATCGTCATCGTTGTCGTCGTCGTCGCCGTCTCCCCCTTCTGAAACCAAGACATCATCGATAGTCGACCTCGCATACTCCGTGAGAACAGCCACGATGGAGTTGGCGAAGGATTCCTCCACATCCTCCATAAAATGCTTCGTTGAGTAGACGCATGTGTTGCTCACAAGGATGCGAACGTCCAGGAGAAGGTTGTCGTCGAAATTCATTTGCGGTGAAGTTGCGTTGAAGGCGTGCGCTGCTGCTTGAGAATTCTGTGGCTGTTTGCGGTGAAGTTGCGTTGAAGTCGATGTGCGCTGCTTGAGAATTCTGTGGCGGTGGCGCGGCGGCGTAGGTAGGTAGGTATCGTATTGACTTTTGTTAGAGGTTGTTAGTGCTGGGGATAAAAAGTGCACTGGGGATGCCAGACCCCTGAAATTGGCCGATTTGGGGGGGGAAGAGTTATGCGGAATTCAAACTTAACTAGTCCCCGCCTTAGAGGAGACTGCAAGGTCACTTTTCGGGGGCACGATCCCCACCCCCTGCGGGCTCAAGCCTACCCCCAAATCTGCCCTCAAGATCCATCCGATCAGGAAATCTGGATATTTTTTGTTGGGTTGCGGATCTTTGTTGTCATGGCGTCACAGCACAAGATAAATAGACCCACGCTACCATGAACTTCTCCTTTGTCAGCCGCGCTGCAATCCTCGCCACTGCATCTGCCTTTGTCCCTGATCGGCTTGGTCTCGTCGTGCCCACTCGCCGCGCCTCCGCTGCGGGCGCTCTACGAATGTCCTCTACGTGGTATGAAGACGATAAAGTGGTAACACTCGTGCCCAAATTCAAGATCAAGGAGGGAATGAAGGAACAGTACATTGCTCTCTTGCCAAAATTTGTGGAGTTGGTGAAAGCTAATGAGGAGGGAGCTTGCGTTCATTATGGCTTTGTAAGATTTTGAAAAGCATTGTGATGCTTGTCACTATCGCGCATCCTTTTTGTATTCGTCGTCCTAACCATCATGCCTCATGACTTGTGATATCATCGTTATCATGCGTTTCTACCCAATATCATGCAATATGCGATATCTAGGTTGGCCCGACTGAAGACGGCTTTGTCATCTGCCGAGAAGGCTACCTCGGCGCTGATGCTGTCTTGATGCATCTTGACAATGTTGGCGATATACTGAATGAGGCGTTTCAGGTGAGGATCTTAAATGACAAGCTCATTGTGTTTCTTGATATCAACCTAACAATATGACATGCGAAATCAAATATCAAACAATTTCCTTTTCGCCTCTATCTTGGCAGTACGCCGATATTGTTGACCTGATGGTCCAAGGTCCCGCGGAGGATTTAGAGAAGTTGAAGGAACCGCTTGCAGATTTTGCACCTACTTATTATCCTTTGGCCGAGGGATCTATCAGGTGTAAGAAAAGTTGGTGATTCTTCGTTTTAGTACATCCCTATGTTATGGTTAATTGTGTTGCGGTAACTATCAGCTGGCAAAACCAATAAAAGTGAGATGGTATGGCCTGCCTTTGGATACAACAGTTTGGAGCCCACCAAGGCCGCACAGCAGTTTTACAATAAGAAAAAATAGAAAAGAATCAATTAAGTAGGATGGTTATCAAGCATTTGACACAGACATGTGAAATGTACAGACTCGGTCGACCCAATAATTCATTTAACTCCCAATCGCCATTATAAAGAGAAAGTCAATCCCAAAATTTGCAGTCAAATTACTCCCTTGAAAGCTTCACAGGAGATCACGCATTCTTACCCATTCCACGTGAATGGCACAATTGGTCCATGATCCTATGCACAGATATCTTCTCTCTCGAAGTGGTAGTACAGTACCCATTGAATGTGAAATACAAGTTTTTGATAAACTTGTGTGTCTTCCATAGCATTACCTCATAGAAGCGCTGCATGAAACTGGATCAAATCAGTGGTGCGATGCACCAAGAGTTTTCTTTCAGAAGTGCATCATGAAAAATCATCTGGTGTCCCACCCAACAGAGACTGCTGTTACGTTTCTGATATGATGGCTCTGCTCATGATTATCACCATGGGTTTGTCAGTGTGGTGTGCGTATTCGTAGGAGTGTTGGTTACAGCATAAAGGTTACAGCTTGGAGAGAGTACCACACGAGTTGTCCCCCCCAATTTCGCTTATCTCCCCTTCCTGGCGTGAGCCTAGCTTGAAAAGAAGTGTACCCCCTTTGCTTCCGAAGCTAGTAGAATGCCATTAGTTTCGGTGAGCTAAGGGGGGTTGTCCCCCCCTCTGGTCAGCCTGGCCAAAACATTTGTCCCCCGGGGGGGAGACAACTCGTGGTGTACTCTCCTTTTTAGTTTAGCTTGCAGCTTGCTAGGTACCTACCTAAGATATCGTATCGTAGATCGTATATGCCCCCTCTATTACGATACCTCTACCTCTAGGTAGGTACAATATCAATATCTACCTCATCTATTCACATCTGATTCTCATCATCATGCGATAGATCATGATGCTCTCTGGCACAATATTTGTATTATGGACCTATTTCCTTCTAATAGTGTCAGCGGCTGCTGCTGCGGAGGAAACAGCAACTTGTAATGTTGTTGATGGCGACGATTCATGTCATGAAGACAAACACATCTTGGATCCGATCGTCATGCAGTGGATTGAAGAGCTACCCACAGAAAAATCATTCTACTTGAATGGTGCATGGGTCAAACCTACTTCTTCTGCTGATGATACAATTAACGTATTGGATCCATCCACAGGTCAGAAAATTGCACAAGTTTCAGTGGCATCAAAATCAGACATCGACTCGGCCGTCACAGCGGCTCGACAAGCATTGGCCAGTTGGTCCATTGATACCACCCTCATCGAACGACGACAATTCGCCATTCGATTATTAGACTTGTATGAACAAAATGCCGAACAAATGGCTCAATTGATCACACATGAGATGGGTGCCCCAATAGAATTCTCCCGAGATGCTCAGGTCGGCTCAGGTTCGTACGTCATGGAACAATTCCTTCGTGAGGTGAGCGACGGTGGTGGTTTTGAGAGTGCCTACCAAATCGGTGATGAAGATGATACGATGATCATACACCAAGCAATTGGTGTCGTTGGATTAATCACACCATGGAACTGGCCCATGAATCAAATAGCCCTCAAGGTAATACCCGCACTGCTCGTGGGATGTACTGTCATCCTCAAACCATCGGAACAAACTCCACTGAGTGCATTATTATTTGGTCAATTGATACATATGGCAGGATTTCCACCGGGGGTATTTCAACTTGTGAATGGATACGGGCCAAATCATGTGGGGGAATGGTTGGCTTCCCATTCGGATGTGGATATGGTTAGCTTTACTGGTAGTACACGAGGTGGGAAGCAGGTTTCTTTGGCGGCGGCACCTACATTGAAACGGGTCAGCCTTGAGATGGGAGGGAAGGGTGCTAATATCGTCTTTGACGATTTGGTCGAAAGCGATGATGATATGGAGGACTTCCGAGCTGCCATTGAGAGCGGTGTCTGGGATGTCATGAGCAATAGTGGACAAACATGCGATGCGCCCACTCGCATGTTGGTTCCGAAACAATATTGGGAGTTTGCATTGGGTGTGGCCAAAGATACTGCATTGAGAATACAAGTGGGGTCGGCTCATGAGGAAGGAGAACACATTGGCCCTGTTGTCAGTAAGTCACAATACGAACGTGTTCAAATGTATATTCAATCTGGTATGGATGGGGGTGCAACCTTGTTGGTTGGCGGAGTTGGCAAACCTACTGCTATCAAGGATAAAGATAGCAGCAGCAGTAGTGACAAAGTACAACAGCTACAACAACATTATCAGAATGGCTATTACGTCCAGCCCACAATCTTTGCAAATTGCACTCCCAACATGATCATATGGCAAGAAGAAATCTTCGGCCCAGTCCTATGCATGACACCCTTCTCTTCCGAAGAAGAAGCAGTAAAATTGGCCAATGATTCTCCGTACGGGTTGACACATTATGCTCACACTTACGATAAAGAGCGTCGACTACGGTTGGCGCAAAAGTTGCAGTCTGGTATGGTTGTTATGAATCAAGTGGGGTTGGCAAGTTCTGCCCCATTTGGTGGTGTGAAGCTGAGTGGGAATAGTAGGGAGGGCGGGGTGTGGGGGTTGGAAGACTTTTGTGTGGTCAAGGCTGTTTCTGGGCTTTCTGGAGACGACGATGATAGTGATGATGAGGAATAATGATCCATGGCCATACCTAGTGACCTTTTGGAGAAAATGAATAAGTATGTCAGTTCAGAATGTGGTCGAGAGAGAGAGAGAGAGAGAGAGAGATGAGTATAATATCAAGGTGCCCTAGCTGGGATTGGTGGGTAACTGAGAAAAAGGGTCATTTCGGCATGTACTATTGTTTTGACCTATGAGTTTATATTTGACCTGGGAAAAAAAGCTAAGCAAAAAAAATTGCAGAGCGACACTATGACAAAATTGTAGGGGGAAAGAGTTAGGCCAAAAAAATATTGCAGTCGGCCGGCATACAACTGTCACCATCAATCACACCCCCGTACCCTACTGTTGCGTTTATTTTTCAATGTGATAATGGTGTAACGATAATATTTTCTTTTTGTTACACACATATTTCCAAGACTAAATTTTTATCATCGTTTTACTTTGCGCCCAATAGCCTTTGATTGATTTCCTTGCTTTAAAGGTAGCAACTATGCTTACTAAAATACAATACTTCCTCAAAACCCTACAGTAGCACACTGAAGTCAATTGAGATTACGCAATATTAGTCTTTGCAAGACTTAATTTATCATCTATTCCTTCTGCTATCCTCATTCTTGGTCCACTCTACTGGCAACTCATTAACTCGTATGTGCCTTATCCTCTTGCCATCACGGGACATACTCTTTCCCTTCCCATCCAAATTCTCATATCCATTCTTCACAAGCACATCCAAGAATTTTCCAGGCGGCACGGCATACCGTAGCTGGGTTAAGACAAAGTCCGACACCATTCCTGCTTTTCTGCAGTCCGCAAATGCTTTCATGGCGCTTTCGGCTGCAAGATCATCAGGCAAGTCCAACCTACCGCAACATTTGATGAAGGTGCCATATATTACCGAGTTTGGAAGTACCTTGTGGTATGGTTCTTTACGGATACGATCCAGTACTACTTCTGCAATGTGAAAAGCTTGTTGCTGATTCTTTAGTGAAGCCTTAATAAGTTGTTGGCCATTTTCATCTTGGACCATGTCTGCAAAGGCGCATGCGTTCAAGACCTGGAATCACAACACAACAAATAACAAAACATTAAGTCAGGATGACCCAAGCTAGCAAGTCAAGGATGCATACCAAAAAAACACTTCTTACCATTGAATACGCCTGAACAGTCGGCTTCGCCTCCAAATTCCCACAAGCAAAACTACTTTCCATCATCTCCAACACTTCCAACGCTCCCGCTGCCTTCCGTGTCGAAGGACTACGCGCCCACGATGTCTGAGCCAAAACGTAACATCGTTGAGTTGTTCTCATGATTGATTCCTCGCCCCTCCTAGAAGCATCTACCATATCAGCTTCCATTCGTTTTAATAATGCCGTGGCTCGTTCACCTGCGTCGACGTGTCCACAAGAAGAATATCCATACAATACTGATAGACAGGCGTACGTATTTGGTCGTAGTGCTTCAATCTTCGATCCCAGCTTTGTCATGGCCAGAAGAAGTTCATCCCCAACATCTCCAGAATCGGGACGTCGTAATACCGAATGAGCATCAACGACGGATGTGAATGCAAATATAGGATTCGTCTTGTTATGGTGAGATGGCAGCAATTCCTTGTAACCCTGCCGGTACATTCCAATCATCCTCCGTAGTAGTTTCAATGCACGATCGGGCGCTTTCGGGTCCATCCGTCCAGCACCCTTCGTATAGTGATAAATAATGTAAGCAAACGATCGTTCGTCTGGTCGAACATCAGCATTCCCATCATGATGAAATTTCAGCATCCTATTCAATACATATTCCGCCTTTCTACCACCCTCCGGAGTACGTGCCCTGGCCCACTGCTGAATCACCGTATTAAACGAAAAAGAATCCGGTCGAATCGGCAATTCTTCATCTTCAATCCCATCCATAGATCTGGCAGCACTGCTCTCGTAATTGTCCACCATGGAAAGTAGCATGTCCTCCGCCTCGGCCACACGTCCATTGTACGCATGCGAATCAATGACGGCATTGTACGTACGTATATTCGGTCGGACACGTGGAAAGCCATCTTGGTCACGTTCTTGCATGTGTTGTAATATCTCCGAACAACGTTCCCCGGCCACTTTCCGTTCACCGCTACGAGACCAACAGGCGCATACCATGGTATAGTGAAATACATCAGGTGGGTCGTCGATACGACCGTGGAGGTGTAGGGACTCCATACCACGAACTACCGCGTCGGCGGCTAGTGCAGCGTCGAGTTTACCCTTGGGTATACGCTGATACGTATTGAGCACAGAAGCAAAGGTGTATGCATCCGGACGGAAGTTGAGCGCTAGCATCCTACCCAATATTGCTTCCGCTGCCATTCCAGCATACAGAGGATTGAACTTTTTGCGATGCTGTTGCTTATTGTTGGCCGCCAACTTTTCCACCACCTTTTTCTGCTCGTTTCTTTGTCGTCTAGAACCAGAATAAGACTTGGTTTTAATGCTAGCCGGCGTTTCCTCCTTCTTGTTGTCATTATTGCCATTCTTGTCATTGCCATTACGATCTTTGTTGTTGTAATATTTTGCCAGCGATGTATCAACCGTACTTGCCGAATTGGCAATCACCCCAAGTGCAACATTGTAACTCCTCAAATTAGGCATGACACTCGGCATGTTCAATTCGTTGGCCAAACGTTCCATCCGGTCCAATAATTTCATGACGGATGCGGCATGGTCACCAGTCTTTTCGCGCGAGTACGCGACAAGGATGGAGTTGTATACCTCCACGTCTAGATCGCGCGCCTTGTTGTGCTGGCGGAAGGTAAATGATGTGGCACTCGAAGAAGAGGTTGAGCGTGGGTTAACCACGGCGCTCTTCTCGTCTGACACTTCAATATCCATCGCAGCTGTATCATCATTGTCACCATCCGTCAAATCATCATCATCTCCTCCCGCTCTACCAGCTTCTCCACCAGTCATGAATTTATGCGAATGAGTCTTTCGCGCCCACTTCTCCAAACGATCGACAATGTTCATAGCCTGTCCTATCCTATCCTGATCGGTAAAGTTGGTAACCCGTCGTCTCATGCCCTGCCTTCGATGATTCGTACCAACGTCACCAGTCTCCACGCCACCACTTTTATTCTTATTGTGATTGTTCCCCCGACACCCACGTAACCAAGCGTGAATCACCAACGAATAACTCAATGCATCCGGTTCCACACCATCGCCACCCTCACTCTGGGGTAATTCCATCCTATCCACTAATATCGTTTCGGCACGTTGGGCCGCTATCGGATCGTACCGTGAGGCCCGACTCCATGCATTCAGGACGGAGTTGTAATTGATAGTGTTTGGTGGGAAGGTTAGTTCGTTTGGACGTGGATCGTACCAGTTTGGATCGTTGGCATGTTCATTGTTGTCATTTTCATTGTCATTATTGTTTTCAATATCGTCATTGGCAATGCTGTTGATGAAGGCGTCGACAAACTCGTCGGTATTATCTTCTTTGCTTGAGTCTGGAGTAGCTGTAGTTGATGACCATGAATCCGTCATCCATTCTTCACACTTTTGATCATTTTCACACTGTTTACTCTGCCCATTGACCACATCATCCTCATCATCGACCTCTTCACCGGCCTCATCATCTTCCCCATTCTCGTCATCGTCCTCTTCCTCGTCATCATCCTCAATCTGCCTCAAAATCCCACCATCCCCATGACGATGATACCCCACACTCGCACTATTGCTCTTCCATATCCCATTCTCGCCCACACGATCCACATATCGCTCATGCTTGATTATCATATTTTGGAGCATGTCGTGTGCCTCCCGTGCCGGTTCATATTGCTGCTGTGATCGCCTACCCTTAGTATTGGCTGTTCGGGGACCATTGTTATTGTTGGTATTGCCGCCGGAACTGGATGACGATCTGCCACCGCCAATGGTGTTTAGTGCCGAACAGCTCTTGGCCAATGCATTCATGACTGCCGAGTAGGTGTAGCAATTTGGACGCATTCCTGGCTCGCATTTTTCAAGTGGAAGTAGCGTCTTGCCAACGCTATCACCATCTGCTATACCATTTGTGTCATCATTGATATCAACATCATGTCGTTCGGGATCATAATGTCCCAGCATGATCATCAACTCCAACAATTGCTTGGCGCGATTGGCAGCACGTTGGGTTATTTGATCCGCTTTTGCGGCCTGAGAACGCTTCCATTCTACATAGCTCTCTTGCCGATCTCTGCTATTGCCGCCGCGCACATTACTATTTGACGAAGAGTCATTGTCGTTATTGTTGTTTGATGATGGTGTAGCGGAAGAGGGCTGTGTGTAGTGATAATCGTGCGCTAACGCCGTGCACTTGACCCAAGCGTCAATGACTGCCGTGAACGTGACCACATCTGGCTTGACTCGTTCGTTCCCCACCTTCTTCTCCTTCTCCTTGTTGCTGTTCTTGTTCACTAATTCCTCAGACTCGTCTTCTTCCATCATTTGCATATCATAATCATCCATCGCATCTTGCATACTACTACCACCATCGTCATCGTCGCCAGTGGTCCCGCCAAACGCTTCATCGCCATCATCATCATCATCATCATCATCCGCATCATCCGTAACATCCCCCAACCGTCCCTCCACCCCCACAGTCCCCACGCCAAACCGCCACTCGCGCATCATTTCCCCCAGCAGCAATTCCGCCATCTCGCCGGCGCTCGGATGGTAGGATTTGGACCACGCATTAATGGCGGCATTGTAGCTGATGGTGGATGGGGCGAGGTGGGCATCTTGGGATAGTTTGTACGTTTGGACGAGGGAAGCGTGGATGCGGTGGGCTCGTTGGGCTGCGGCTCCTAGGGGGAGTTGGGATTTATTCTTGTTGTTTGGGTTGAATTGTGGATGAATTTGGAGTTGCTGTTGTTGTTGTTGTTGATTTTGATTTTGTTGATTTTGTTGATTTTGTTGATTTTGTTGGTTTTGTTGTTGTGGACGATCTTGCTGGGAGGGTGATTTGTTTCGTTTCTTGCGACGATCTTCTCGTTGTTGCTGTTGACGATGCGATGGCTCGTATCTACTTTGTTGTTTCAAATTATCATCATCGCTGTCGTCATCTTTGTTGCCCTCGAAGCCATATGGTCCATTAAAGTCCTTCCTCCTACTATCTCCTCTACTATCCCCTCTACCACCAGCATTACCGCCCTGCTGAAACGTCTTGTCTCCATTAGCATTCGCAAGCTTCGATCCACTCCCCGGCAGCGGCCTCCTCTGACTCTTCGCCCAAGCATCCATCACAACAGTATACATTTTAGTAGTCACCCTCACGCTGTCGTTGCCATCATTGACTTCCTCCACCACCCTCCTCAACAGGCGTTCGCAGATGATCGCCGAGGCGACGTTGGAACGACGTGCGTGGGAGGTCATTAGGGTGGTCAAGAGGTTGACGTCGTCGGGGGTGAGCTGGCCGGAGGGGATGGAGTGTTCGTGTTGTCCTAGTTGTTGGTTTTGGGAGTTGTGGAGGAGTTGGGCGGTTGTTCTGTCTAGCCAGGAATCGAATGGGGCTCGCTGTTCTTGATTTTGATTGTTGTTGTTGTTGTTGTTGTTGTTGTTATTGTTCGTTTGTTGATAGCTGCCATTAGCATTATTGATGGGACTGCTTTCGCCATCACTCCCATCATCGTGACTGTTGCTGCCATCATCATCATCATCTCGACTAGTATCGACAGCGACAGCACTGCCTTGTAGATTGCCCTCCAGTCTAAATACCGCAAATAAAGCGGATGTCTTTCTAATGTTGTCGTCACGTCCATCGAGAAGAAAAGAGAGGGGCGATGATGATGATGATGATGTCATGATTCGAGATCTCCCCATCCCTACTCTACAACTACTACGACTGGACTCTATTAGGCAATCTTGATGCATCAGTCTACATGATGTTGACGATCTTCTCGAGTAGGGAGAAATTGAAAGAGCCTGCGCCACCATTATCGCGATTCTGGGATTGATGGGATAATAATGAATGGTGATGATGCCCATCATGAGATGGGATATAAGTGCCGGTAATAGGAGATTGCATAATGCAACCGACTTCTTCCGTCGCCTGCCCCGCCGCCGCCTCCTTTCTTCGGTACTTTTATGCATTATTGGATTGTGAGTAGTAGGAGAGATGCCGCGTTCAAGGTGTTGCTAATGTATTCATGGTGGTAATGAATGGTGAATGGTGCATGGAAAGTGATGGAAATGGGGTGCATGGCGCAGGCCGCATGCATCAACCTAGAGGTACCTATGGCGTGCCTATGGTACAACATGTACCTACATTACAGTAGGTACATTATTTTTATATTCGAGTAGTGATGCGGGAACGACGGAAAGAGTCGCGGGGCGACGGAAAGAGTTGAGACAAGTGGCT
>JALLAU010000545.1:0-14316 GCA_036939495.1 Thalassiosira hispida
AAAACAAATGTTCTCATGCGGGCGTGCCAATCTCACAATACACTAGGTAGTTTATCGGACCAAACAGGTGACTATCTACTTTAACTGACATCAACACATACCTAGTGTGACGCTGTGCTTCCCGCCAAAATATCTTCCCTTCCTCCGGAGGTGTTGGCGACCATTTTGGCGATTCATTCCCTTTTAGGAAACAGGCAAGAGATTCGACTTTTTTTAAGAAATGAGTGACTCAGTGGGGCAACGTCCAGAAAACGTCAGTGACGTGCACAGCCCTTGATTTTTCCCCCGCCACTGTGGTCAACACGTCGTGAACACGAAATAATGTTCCCGAGGAAAGTCAGGGAAAGTTCCAAGTTCCAACAAACACTCCCCCTGCCAATCATCGTCTCACTTTTTGTTCTGTAGACTTATCATCACAGTGAAAAGAGTCAAAGAACTACCTACCAACACTCCTCCTTCCTCGAATATAATACCACCATGGCAATCTATTGGAAACAAGCTGCACTCGCAGCCCTCTCTACGCTCGCTGCCCTAGCATCCGTGGAAGGATTCGTCACACCCTCTACTGGTGCATCTGCCGCTCAGTCATTGCGTATGGGTATGGCCGATACGGCTGATGCTGTTCTTGCCGACGAGTTGGGTGTGTTCTCTAGTGAGAAACTTCGGTAAGCAGTATTATTGTGATATATATATATACATTGGTGGTAGTGGCAATTATCTTGCGTGGGCGTGACTTGGAGAAAAGGTGTTTTCTCTGCCGTAACATATAATACGCATCATCTCTCACCTCTTTCATTACATTTCACACACCACCCACGAACAAATTAATAAATAACATACCATACTATTTATCAGTAACATTGCCGTCATTGCCCATGTCGATCACGGTAAAACTACACTTGTCGATGCCCTTCTACGTCAAACGAATGTCTTTCGTGATGCGGCACAGGCCGACGAGGCTGGAACCTGTGTTATGGACAATGAGGATCAGGAGCGGTACGTGTCTCAATTGTTATTGCAACATGATAATTTGTATCATTCTTGAGGAGGCATCATGAAGTAAGAATATATCAAATATCATCTCACCCTCGCTATTTCTACTTAATAATACGCTTCAATAATGTGTGTTTTCGCAGTGAGCGCGGTATCACCATCCTAGCCAAGAACCTAGCAGTCATGCGCGACGGTTTCAAAATCAACATTATGGACACACCCGGCCACGCTGACTTTGGCGGAGAAGTCGAACGCGTCCTGAACATGTGTGACGGTGTCCTCCTCGTCGTGGACTCGGTCGAGGGCCCCAAGCCCCAAACTCGTTTCGTATTGGACAAGGCGTTGAAGCGTAATATGAAGGTCGTGGTTGTTGTGAATAAGATTGATCGACCGGCGGCAAGGCCAGATTATGTGGTTGATAAAGTGTTCGATCTCATGATGGAATTGGGTGCGAGTGATGAACAGATTGATTTCACCACCGTGTTTGCTTCGGGATTGAATGGTATTTCGGGGTTGGACCCCAATGATATGGCTGATGATATGGAACCGTTGTTTAACGCCATCAAGGAATCTGTTGATGCGCCTACGGTGAAAACCGTTGAGGGGGATGCATTGCAGTGTTTGGTTAGTAATATTGATTACGATAATTTCAAGGGGAAGATGGGTATCGCACGTATCACTAATGGATCTATCAAGACTGGACAGGCTGTGGCGTTGTCCCATCCTGATAAGGCGAAGAAGACTGGACGTTTGAGTTCGTTGTATGTGTTTGATAACTTGGGTAAGAGGGAGGTGCAATCGGCGTCTGCTGGTGAGATTATCATGTTTTCAGGGTTGGATAATGTTGAGATTGGTGATACGCTCATTACGAATGAGGGAGGGGGAGCGAATGCTGCCGAGCCTTTGCCGCCCATTGCCGTAGAATTGCCTACCGTGCGTATGACGCTTGGCGTGAACAAGTCTCCTTTGGCTGGACGTGAGGGCAAGTTCTTGACATCAAGAATGATCCGCGATAGGCTTTTCAAGGAGTTGGATAGGAATGTTGCCTTGCAGGTATGTCTTTGACGCCCTTACGTATTGTTTATCTGGTTAGATGGCTCTGTTGTTAACCAGAATCATGCTCACCATCTTCTTACCCCCTGGCTTATTTTCTTAGGTCGAAGAGACTGAGTCTGCCGACAAATACGCCGTCTCCGGCCGCGGTCAGCTCCACCTCACCGTCCTCATCGAAACCATGCGTCGTGAGGGATTCGAACTCGAGGTAGGCCCACCAGTGGTTATCTACAAAACCAACGAAGAGACCGGCAAGGTGGAAGAACCCTGGGAAAGTGTCGAAGTCCGCGTCCCCGAAGAATACTCTGGATCTGTCATTGACTTCTTCAACAACCGTAATGGTGAACTCGTAGATATGGGACTTGACGATAATGGAGAATCAATGAGTGTTATCAAGTATTTGATCCCCACTCGTGGTATGCTCGGATTGCGTTCGGAGATGTTAACCGCCACACGTGGAACGGCCATCATCGATGCCGTCTTTGACTCCTACCGACCCAAGATTAAAGGTGAAATGGAAAATAGAGACAAGGGATCCCTCTTGGCCTTCAGTGCCGGTACTATCACCTCCTTCGGTTGTGAAAATGCCCAAGATAGAGGAAAGTTGTTCTGCAAGTCTGGTGACGAGACGTACACGAATATGATTGTGGGCATTCACCAACGTCCTGGGGACCTTGCCGTGAATGTGTGCAAAACGAAGGCACTTACCAACATGCGTTCGGCCACCAAGGGTATTACCATTGGAATTGTTGCGCCCATTACGTTATCGCTTGATGCAAGTGTGGAGTACCTTGCCGCGGATGAAATTTTGGAGGTTACTCCATCTGCCTTTAGGATGGCGAAGAATCCTGCTATGATGAGTAAGAAGGCAGGAAGGGCAAAGAAATAAAGAAAGTGTCTCAGAGATTATGTCAAATATTTGGACAAGAAGTGAAAAAGTTGTACAGCCAATTCAGTGAAGTTGTATTTCTGTAAAGATTTAATTTCCTTGATTATGCTAAATGATAAAACTTCCACATCATGAACGTGACTCCCTAGAGGATGGAGTGACAATACTGCATACATCTATCTAGCACCGCCTGCTCTTGGTTAGCTTGTGCTTCTTGTTTGCTTGGTTCATAGCGCGCGACGCGAGACGAGTTGTACTTGCATTGTAAAGATCTTAATTTATTTCCTAAATTCTATATCAAGAGATTCTATTCTATTGCTCGAAGACTAAATATAATGTAACCTCTCGCAGGTATCGAATAACGAGAGGCGTATCAAATTTGTTTCATCTCATCATGGCATCATCCACATACACGATACTCCATACATTTAGCTCGCCTGTTCATTGGTTAGCTTGCATCTCTTCTTTTCTTGGTTCCTAGATGGCGATGTTACGAAGGGAATGGTCGAGTCGGACATCTCCTCATCATTGGCACTGACGAAGTTCGACTCCTCGCCGCTGGAAGCGTACATATCGGACACCTTCCGCTTCTTCTTGTTCCTGTTCACAGAGGAGCATTCGATTGACGACTCGTCACTGGAAGTTTCCTCTCCGCTCCTTTTTTGCAATGCTCTCAAGCATTCCAACTTCAAGCGGTGAGCTTCTTCTTCTTGGTTTGCAATAGCGTCAGAGCGATGAGCGTAATAGGTATTGGATTGACGGTTCACTTGAGATCTTGGTGGAGCTGCCGTGGCAGCGACGTTACTCTTGGGCCTCCTCGGCTTCATGGGAGTAACGACTGGCATTGCCAACTCAGTCAAGGACGATCGGTATGGAGATCTAGAACGACGGCGTCTAGGTTTGAAGTTCCTGTTAGAGATGATGAATGAGTCTTCAGGCCTCATTCTCTCCCTGGATCTTCCTCGTTCTTCGCGGAATTTCACTGTGACGGGTTTGGAGTGGTGGGTATCACTGTCTGGCGCTTCAATATTCGAAACTTCCTGGACTCTGGGTGCTTCAATCCTTTCATCTCTTGCCTCGATCGGAGCTGACGCGTTCAATTTGGATACTAAATCCATCTGGATCCTCAATAACTCATCCATAGCCTCCTTCTTTGCTGGCAAGAAACACGATACCAAGGAAGAGAGCAGAAGAGCCACGATGGCGGCCACTCGAGTCCAATCGCGTACAATCTCAATATTATCCATCTCTTCGTTGTCCATGATCAGCGCGTTGTCAGTAAACCATACCACAGTAATCTCAGCTACAAGCCCCAACGCAAATGTTCCAAATAGATAGCGCCTTGATCTACAGAGTAATGGCATTGCCGTAACCATCCATGCAATGTTCATCGAGAGGAAGAAATTCAAGAGAGATTTCAATACAGTGAAGCCATCGGTCGCCAGTCTCACATATGACTCAATGCTTGTCAGAGGCTTCATTTGTGAATTGGCGCTGGTGATCATCTGATGTTACAAGTAACGGCAGTGAGTAAAAAACATCAGTATGGTCATCATTCATAAATACCTATCAACAAGACAAGACACAACTTCACTCACCTCTTGCATTCGTTCTAGATCACGCTTCTGATCTTTGATCCTGTCAGCCTGCTCCGAAATCAAGGCTGTAGTCTCTGCCTGCATCCGCTCAGCCTCCTTCTCTCGATTCTGCAACGCCACATCTAATTCGCTCTGTCGACTCTTCATATTTTCTGCATGCTCTTGCAAAAACGATGACGTCTGGTTGGTAATTTGCTCCATCGCCAAAGCAGCTACCTGCTCACGTGCTTTTTGCAATCGATCCGATTCCATATGCTGATTTCTAATCTCACGTTCTTCCTTCTTCCGAGCAAGATGCATTCGTTGAATCTCCTCTCGTTGCTCCCTCATCATGATAGACTGATCATCCAACAGAGCAGATTGCATCTGCATCTTTTCCACGGCAGTGGTAGATAATGCCATGACACTCTGCATTTGCTGCGATACGGCAGAGGATGCGTAGATCAACATTTGAGTGACCTCTTCTTTTTGTTGCATTAACTTCTCGTCAGTGAGTCGGGTGCAAATATCGTTGGTGTGAAGGAGTATCTTGTGGTAGAGACTCAATGCATACTCTGACATTATTGGCAAGCACGACGATGCATCGTAGGGGTTCATCCCGCCACTTCCTACCGAACATCCTGACACTTCCGTCGAATCTGCCAGCTCGTGGTTCATTAAGTTTGCATCATAAAAATGCCGCTTCTCCTTCATCAACTGACAGTTTGTTAACTCCAGAGCGAGAACTTCTTGCTGATCATTTGTCATGGATGCACAGTATGAGCTTCCAGATGAGTGCACGTCGCCGTCACCAATAGTCCATCGATTAATTGCGGCGAAGGATGCCCTCCAACATTCAGGAGATGAGCGAGTAAGCAAGCTTCTTGTAGAGAGCTGGTGGCTCATGATCTCATTCATGACCTGGTCAGCGGCTATACCATGAGCGTCATTGTTCAAACCATGATGTGTGTTCGATACGGCTGCATCTGCATAGGCAGCCCCCGCCGGACCGACTCGAAGCCGAAAGAGAAGGAGTAAGAGAAAGATGCCTCTCATGGTACTGTTGACTATCGATTGTGTGGCTATCGATTGCAGCATTTCTGATTGCGGCATCGTTGAGGTATGCGATATGCGAGGGCCGAGTGGCCGCCGGCCGTCGTTGACTTCCGCCGAAAGGAGGGGTTGTTGGTTGTTGGTTGTTTGGTTCACACGGGACCGGTACTGTAGGAATTAATATATGGCTACGACTGAATTGTTTGTCTTTTTCCAACTCGTGACACACATCAAGAAATTAATCTCAATCTCAATCTCTTATTCTCAATATGTAAAGAATACGGGGACCGAAGAATCTGAATACGGAAGATCATGGCGTTGCATCGCCGCCGGCATCGAGCCGCCGACGACGGCTCTACCACTACTCTGAGAGTGGATGAAAGCCCTGCTTCAACGGCGTCTACTGCAAAAGATGTACCAGCACCACAACCCTTCGCATCAGCTATCACCAAAGAAGGATCAGTGGAGCAATCGTTTCATGTTACAAAATTCGTAATCCTTCGCCTAGTTGGATTCGTCTACCTGGTCGCCTTCGTCGGAGCGTACCATCAGAACCGAGGTCTCATGGGAACACACGGACTAGTTCCAGCACGTCACCACATGGATCAACTAAAACAAACCTTTAATTCGCCAATGCAAGGATTTCTATCCCATCCATCCCTCTATTGGTTCATAGATTCTTCGCTGGAGGATTGGCACTTGGATGCCACGGCTGTTATTGGATCAATACTATCCTTCGTGGTAGTGTTGGGGTTAGATTCTTGGCTTGTCATGGTCGTGCTTTGGATACTGGACTTTAGTATCGTGACTGCGGCAGAGGGCACCTCCTTCTATGCCTACGGATGGGAAAGTCAACTCCTGGAGACGGGATTCTTGGCGATTTTTCTTTGTGATTTCCCAATACCAACATCATTTCGAGGGTACTCCTCTATTCAAGGCATATTCCGAGATGATACATCTTCAAAGTCTACGCCATCCCTACCCGTGTTGTGGCTATTTCGATGGCTATGCGCTCGCATAAGCATTGGAGCAGGGCTTATCAAACTTCGTGGAGGCGAATGCTGGCAAAATAAGACGTGTCTGTATTCTCACTTTGAGACCCAACCCATTCCGAGGTAAGAATCACTTCTTATCGGGACTATCCTATCCATGCATCGATCCAATGCTCTCAAACGCACCGTATCCATTTCACTGTCGCCTTGACATCGCTATCAAAGTCCAATGAGCTTCTTATTTCATTTTCTACCAAAGGGTGTATTGAGAAAAGCAGTGGAGCTTGATTTCTTTGTACAATTATACATGCAATGGTTGGTTCTACTCCCAGGCTTTAACTGGTATCTGACCAATCTTCGAAGGTTAGGTGGTGTTATTCAGGTGAGCATTATGTTCGCGTATCATTGCCTTACGTCCATTTTTCTGCATATTTCTAATCTAATCGATTTTCGGATTGGTATTAGGCGGGGTTCATGTTAAACATAATCTTGAGTGGTAATTTTGCGTTCTTGAACCATGTGACGATAATTCCGGCTCTGGCGTGCTTGGATGATTATTGTTACCCTCGCTGGCTAAAGAATCATGTATATCAATGTAGGATAATACCGGGTCAATTGGAGGTTCTCAGGCGTTCCAAAAGATTGAGGTTGTTCATTGATCTCTGCCTGCTCACTTTAATTGGTATGCTCTCGTGGCCAGTGGTTGCAAATCTACTTCAAATAGGCGGAAAGCACCAGGCCATGAACGCATCTTTCAACTCATTCAAATTAGTCAATACATACGGTGCATTTGGGAGTGTAGGAGAGGCACGGTATGAGCCCATCATTTCCGTTAGTAATGATGGACAGAGCTGGGAAGAGTTGGAGCTTCCCTGCAAGCCGGGCAATACAAAAAGACGGCCGTGCTTCTGTGCTCCATATCATTATCGATTGGATTGGAACATATGGTTCATCGGTTTTAAACCTCATCAGTCAATGTTGCAAGGTAGAGAACGCTGGATGTTTGAGTTGGTGCATAAAATACTTGTACGTGAAAGTGATGCAAAAAGTAACAAACAACCGTGGTTGGCGCTGTTGGATCCTAGCTCTGCAGACTTATTACAAAAGCGGACTGTGAAATATGCAAAAGTGGATATGTATCGATATAGAATGGCAAACCCACTTTGGACCGTTGCAAGCAAGTGGGTACGGGGAGAGGAAGTGATATGGTGGACTCGTGAGTTTGAAGAAATCTTGATACGACCTGTACAAGCTCACAATGGGAATTTGGCATATTATGCAAACTTTTGAGTGACCTAATCCATTCATTTGAACTAGTGAGCTGAATCTGCATGCTTCTTGGCTTTTGTTAGCATCAATTTTATGTTCATGTATAGTCATTTATTTTCCTCTGGTACAGTCTCAATATTATTTTGGTATCCTCGATGATATCTCTGTACTCTAGCCAGGCAGCGAGGTTGAGCTCAGAATGCCATCTCCCTCCCAACTCCCAAACCACTTGTATTGTGAGTTCCTCTCGGCCTCGACGGATATTCCATGCCATCGTATTTACTATTTGATTTGGTTTTCTTGTCGCAAGATTGTGGTTCTCATTAATTCGCGCAGCACGGGTTGGTGGCCTGTCCGCGGAACCAAATTGAACAATCGATCGACTATCTTCGATTGTTTTACAGCCACACATATAATTCAAAGAGTACAAAAAGAAAAAGAGTGGTCCAAAACTATATTGGGTTTCATAGGTATGCTATCTAGGTATCCCTTAGTAAATTTATACTCTAAATTGCGAGGTACCTTTGGGCGCCGAATTCATCTGTCAACTCCGACCGCTCCCGAACAGTTCTTTTAGTTTCTTGTCTGATTTAGCCAGATTTTAGTCTATCAAGATGAGCCTTTAGACTCCCAGTTGACTTGCAAAAGTGCGAGAAACTCGGGGGATGCCCACCATGTTGTGGCAGGAGTGGTGGTAGGTAAGGCCGGATATTCATTTGTACCAGCGGGAGCACCATCAGATACAGCGTCAAGATAAAGCGTGTTGCACACCATAAGCATTCATTGGAGCAATTGGAGTGTGGTCAAGAAGTAAATAAAGCCAGCAAACAAAACGGGGCGGCGGCACGCACGCCATTTTGTGGGCTTTCCAGCGGGCAAAGTGAATTTTCGCGCTTTCGGAAAAGCCATACTATTCCTGCGTCCAACAAGACAGCAAGACTTTGAATAGCTTTGAATGACACGAAATTGGCGGTTGAGCAGTGGCATCATGTGCCAATAATTTCGTGCCACATTATTGGCCAGTGCTTCCACCAACCTGCTTCCAACAATGGTGAGTCCAATGATAATAATATGTGCCTATGATGTGTTCTATGTCCAAGTGGTGGGCTGTTTTGTGCATGTGACATGGCAGTGGTTTGGGGAATGCGGCGTCGGGCACGACGCATTCCCGATTCCCGTACGCATAGGTGTAGGCGGCCCGATTCGGTTATGTTCCATGGCTGTGGCCGTCGACTTGCCACGCCCTTTGTCTCTGCAACAAAAAGAGAAATTAATAATTGCCGCTCGCGGCGGCCCATTTTTTCTGCTTTTTTGTCCTCGATATTTGTCTGTGTTGCAATCGGTCATGGGCGAGTGGATGGCAAGAGATCGACGCCTCGACGGCGGCATGCTGTCTGCTGTCGATTTCATACTATTAACTCCTCTATTCTCGTTTCTCGTGATTGCTATAAATTGATTTATGTATCAGTTGCACGCTCTGATGCCGTCAGTAGCGTCAGCCCTCGTTGGGCTATATATCTGGTGTGATGTTTTTGTTATTTCTTGGTATGATTTTTATTGCTAGGCTGGGCATGTTATGTTCTTGAGATTACTCTAATTAATTCCGGACGATGTCTCCTTGGGGATATTGGCAGCTGTTCCTTAATATTGTTTGTTTGTGTTCGTGCTCAAGCGATACAATTACTGATTTTTCGTCCTCGATGCTTTTGTTTCGGATGGCATGATAATATGATTCATTTGTGGTGGTGACTGCCTTTTCAAAAAACATAAATCATTCCTTTTCTCACTCAAGAGTTTGTTCTTGGTATCTATTTCTTCTCTGTGCAGTCTTGGGAACGCCCCGGCCCAGAAGACAGCCGGGGCTCGCAGCCTGGACGACCCGGCGCAGGCGCCCCAAATATTGGTCAGTCAAGTTCACTGCCAGAAGAAGATAGAACAGGTCCAAGCACGCAGCAATTTAGACCAGCAAGTATTCAGCCACATTTACACCCGCTACAACATCATATCACATCAAGCGATGAGGGAGTATCCACAAATATACGAGGAGGATCACACGCTCCACGTCAATCAAGGTTGCTTGGCTATACAACATCATCCTCTACCGATACTGGCCATCGACCACTACCTCAATCCTACCCAGCTGGCCAGCCCCTCATACAATCATTCTCGCAGAGTTACTTGCCTACGTTACAACCATTCCATTCGCCTAATGAGAAAAGTCAGTTCGGGAGTATTGGAGAACGATTAGGTCCATTACAATTGTCTCTCTCCCAGTCACAAGTACCATCCTTTCCTTCCCCGCAGGATAGTTCCCCCCAGCATGTCCCTCAAGCCTGGGGCCGACGATTCAGCCCTCCACCAATGCCTTATGCACAGGTAATACAAGTAACTTCTCACCCACAAATACCTGGGTCTCAAACTTTACTGCCATCCATAACAGCTCTTAGTTTGGATACCGATGCTCATGGCAGAGCTGTTGGACAATCACGATCACCCGTCTCCCCCCCAACAGCTTCCGCTCGTTCACCCGGTTCTGAATCGCATGACGATCTAAAACCTCTTCCACAGAACCTTCGGGGAGATCCATTCCGCTCCGCAAAAGTCAAGACTGAGGTATGCAGATACTTCAAGAGTCCCAAAGGTTGCATCTTTGGCGCTAAATGTAACTACGCACATGGAGAGCATGAGCTGAAATTTAATAAGCTTATAGATTTGGAGTCCGCAGGATTGGTCGATGTGGAAGTTTTCAGATGTCACGTTTGTTCCACTTGGGTGGCAACTGGCGCATGGTGAGTAAACCCGTAGATACGTTGCAGCTGCCTTCAATCTGCCAGCGTTTGAGGGAAGATGGGAGGAGTTTACTAAGAAACGCTGCACCTTGTGCAGCATTGCTTCCCATTATTTACAACCTTGAAACTTGGTTGGCTTTGAGATCGATGGCGGCTCATGGCAGTTGTGTTTCATTTTTCTTATCTCAAGGAAATTTGACTCACTTTTTCTCATGACTTTTCTGTACACACAACACAGCCCATTCGATATGAGATGCACTAGGTTACACGACCCTCGAGTTATTGGCATGCAACCATCATGGCTACCGCATGCCGAATTATTGGTCAACAATACGAAGACAGGGCAGGAGGTTGATAAGCTGTACCACCAACAGTACTCTGCAGTTTACAGCTGCTCGCCAATCTATGGCTTTGCCCCCAAGAAGCGATGGAAAGCCGATGAAACAAGTACCAATTCGGCATGGAAAGAGTTCTATTCGTTTTGCTGCAATATGGATGCAAATCAGCCATATTCTCAAGGTTCTCGATGGCGCCTATCTCCACGAAAGGGCTCAGCAACCGAAGATGCCGAAGTGACTGAAATGCATCGGCTTGCCATGGTATTGATGATGAGAGAACGGCGAAAGGCACAGCACTTCATATATTTGCCTTCTCATGTTTTCTGTGGCGATCTTTGCTTGGTCCTTCAAACAAGTTACTTCAGATTAGAAGTGGTTGAGTCCTTCCAGGAT
Source organism: Thalassiosira hispida (assembly GCA_036939495.1). NCBI lineage: Eukaryota > Bacillariophyta > Thalassiosirophyceae > Thalassiosirales > Thalassiosiraceae > Thalassiosira > Thalassiosira hispida. Next base: position 11,347 of record JALLAU010000545.1, read on the forward strand.
ATCCGAAGATATCAAGTGGTAGAAATATCCAAGGACGAGGCTACCAGAAGCTTTGAAATAGGAAGAGGTGGCCGTATCATCATTGCTCGTGAGGTTGCCTTTGGTCCAGTTGCCGACGCTAGCGTCCGTCCAGTGTCCATCTGGTTCAACATCAAGCCGGAAGATATTGTCCCATGTACACGTCAACAGGCACGGAGGCACAAGCGATCACGCCATCGAGTTCGAGCGAAACGGAATTATGAAAACCAGCCCCTCGAAAACGTGAAGATAACTGATTCTTGTTCTATTCCTCCGTTTACCTGCCACCAGCCGATGGATGATATGGCATTCAACTTGATCACTGGGGTTCAAACACATCGGTATCGAGTACTCAAGTACTTTTCGTCCAGTCCTGATGAACGCGTCCTTCGCTCTTTAGCGTTGGAAGAAGAGAAGCTTCAAAAGAGCTTTGAAAGTCAACGAAGATTCTGGATGACCTGGACGTGGCCCAAACAGATTGGGAGTAGCAACGTTAAAGACGACACTGAAGTTCCAGATGTTGATGCGATATACAACTTTGTTACATATGGTGATCCAGGATATGGTGAAGATTCCATCTTCTTTGGGTCTGACCAACAAGATAGAAACATAGACCTCCAATTAGTTTCAAAACAGGCCAAGCTAGCTACTGGCTTCGTTTGGAAATCGTTTGTAATGAATTTACAACTGCTATCAGGTCGAGGTGCTGTGGCCGTGCCAATGGCTGAGGACCGAATGCCCACACATGATCCTTTTCTTCCGACAATACGTCGTATTGCCACGCTAAGAGGTTTATCCTTGGGGCAATCGCCTGGTAGGGGTTCTTCCAGGTGAGAATTAACCGGAGCATACTGTTTCTTTTTTTATGACTTTACCTCTGATGCGTTTCTAACAACTCTCTTCCCTTACCAATTCCCATTTCTTAATCTTCCAGGAGAATTCCAAGCATGAATCCTCAACTTTGCTCCTTTGGCGCCCCCGTGATCATTTCATTGGATGTTTTGATACGCGAGTGGAAATCGATGCAGCGCCAATACGAAGAGAACTCGTCCCATCCCTTGAAGGCTGCAAAGCAAGGGAAGGACAACCGGTCACATGGCTCGGCTCAACGCAGGCTACGGCCTCTCTCATATCCCTTTGAGGTGGCAGCACATAGTTGGAGCCGGGAGGTGCCCAAGTTGTGACAGAATTGATACATACATCATACATAATACATCATACTGGTCTTTATTAGACTAGAGTTTCATCGCCTGATTTCTGGTATCAGTCTCGAGGGTTCGATTTCTTATTTCGGACTTTTGGGGCTGTACAGGATCATTGTTGCCTGACAAGCAATTCGAGATATATTCATTTAGACACATTGTCTATTGCTAGATAATTTTTTTAAGAAACCAATCTGAAAACATATGTTTCCCGAGGTAAGGTATTTAACCTAGACACTCTCCTTATGCTCAGCCTTGTGTGTACCCTTCTTAGTACAGCTCAGGGTTGACCTGATAGTGTGACCTACTCTTCAGCTGGTATCTTCTTCACTTTATTCTTTCAATTGTTGCAACCCCAACGCCCTCATTCCTGCAATAGCAATCAAACTCCCAAGTAGCCCATTTGCCCAACGAACCAACACAATCACCAATCTCTTCAAATACCTCAGATATTTCATTTTTCGACTGTTGCCCAGGGCTTCGATTTTGAAGAATATTCCATCAATAAAGATCGGCTCAACAATTCCCTGAAGAAGTTGATATCGAATATTACTCACAAATGCCATGAACACGCCGGTGTATATCGCTGCAAGTGGTACCGATACAGGTTTGGTTGCAACAATATATTGCGGTATCATCATTGTTCGCATCTGAACCAACAATGAAGTTAATCCATACCCTATTGTAGAGGCAATCACTCCTGCTCGGAAGAGTTGTGGCATTGGAAGGACGAAGGCCATACAACGGGAGGATAATGTAGGTTTAGTCGATCCGTCCAAGAGAGTTGGCTGAAAAGCATTTGTGGGGACTCTGTCTCTCCAATTCGGTGTACTAGATGCATCTCCTTCAACGCTACTCTCGTTTTCACTTGCATTTGAAGCATTAGCGTTCACAGTCCTGGCAACTCTCCACATACTATAATACTTTCCACACACAGCTGTCAACACTCCTGCAAAAACAAAGTCTATTTCTGGTACTATCCTGTGCTTCCCTCGTCTACTGACTTCGGCCATGTATTGCGTAGATGCCGCTAGAATGATTTCTAATATTGATTTGTAAAGGAAGGATGGATCTGCGGCTATTCTCTGATTGTACCCTTCTTTTATTGATTGCATGACTTTGCTTGGGGAGATTGTCGAGAAAAGTTTATTGGTATTGCTGTGACTTGCATCATTATCGCCTCCGCGTACAGAGCGCAAGCTGAACAAATCACCTTGCCCGCTCAATATAGCTTCGCTCGCTTCTTCGTCCCATGCATCGTCATTCAGGTCATTCAGATCTCCGCCATTGGATGAGTTTCTAACTATTTGTCGATCATTTAAATCATGTTGGAACCTACGTGATGATAATATAGATGCTTTCACAACGTTGGAAGACGGCAGAAGTGCATGACAGAGGAAATTATTATCTCCATCGCGTAGAGCTACGAAAAGTATCGACTGGAAAACGAATGCATGATGTCTCATGCTTAACGTCCAAGCCTCGGCTCCTTATAACCTGAAAGGAGACTGCGTATGCGAGGGTGAGAACAGTGAATAATTGACTGTGTTGTTGTTGGTTTTGGTCGGCTCCCTCTCGGAGGGGAGAATGAAGATGATCGAGCATTGGGCTTTGCGGCGGGGCTGCGCGCGCGCCGCCCGCTGTGGGTGAGATCATATCACGGACGGTGAGAGTATTCGTACCTACTAGGCTACGCTAGGGACCACCATATGGCGTAAGGTGCCCACTACACAAAATCAATATTTTGCAC
>JALLAU010000546.1:0-14343 GCA_036939495.1 Thalassiosira hispida
ATATATGCTCTTTAGATCATGGCCATAGCTCAAATAGAAGAAAAGATTTTCATTGCACCCAGCTTTTTGACAAATGCTGGCACAAAATTTACATGTTCCGATAAAGTACAAATGTCCTCGAATGACAATGTCGCCCTTATGGTTGGGCAAATTCTCAACCAACTCGTTCCTGTTGTCTCAAGTGTTTTTGGAGCTGTTGTTGTTGCAAGACCCGGATGTTTTCATGTTGTGCATCCGGAGTTTGGTTTCATTTTACTGCTCATATTTTGCAATATTAAGTAGAGACTTTTGGAAATAACTTCGATATCATGCAGAGTGTAACTGTGTCGATGATGAATGGCTCTAGAAGAATTATGTAGTGCACATAACAAAAGAATGCATGTATTCGCTCTTGTTATAATTTCATCATAGTAAGAGGAGGAAAGTAACAGACAGAAACTCCAAACCGCCATACATCTCCGGAGCAATATCTAAACTCTTTTTCTATTTTCGCTTCCGCCTTCCCTTGCCTCCTCTTCCCCTATGTCGTCTCCCTTCTGAACCTCTTCCTATATTGTTACGAGCTTGTCCCCTGCCTCTTTGTGCCCTACGCCCGGGGTCACTTTCATCTGAGCTGCTGCTGCTATGTTGATTAGGACCTATAAGGGTTGGGATGCCTTCCTCATCACTTGAACTATTGTCTTTCCTTGTTAGCGCAGGGATACTGCTAGAAGAACTGTCATCACTGGAATCGTGGCTATTTACATGTGGAGAGACACTGTTATCATCATCACTGGAATCAAAACTGTTGCTTTTGTTTCCGCGTTCAAGCAGTGATGGGATGCTACTGTCACTGCTGCTGCTATCATCTGACGAGCTTTGAGCACGTGCATTAAGCGATGGTGGTTCATCCTCACTGCTGCTTGAACCAAGATATTGAGAATTTGCTTTGGGTTGTATTTGCCTAGGATCAATGCCACGCTTCCCCATCTGCTGATTATCAGGGACATCATCTTCAACATCACTACGTTCACTATCAGAGTCATAATTTCCAAAATTGGAGGGACCAATGTCAGCGCGATCATCAATCTTGATTTTGGAGGGCAAAATGCTAATGGTCTCTTTCCTTCCATTAATCTTCACTCCATACCTTCCCTCATTTTGAAGCTGCTTAACAATTACTCCTTTTTTTCCGTTCAAATCTGGCTTGTTTTGCAAGCCATGTACAATCACATGATCACCTGGCTTGAACTTGGTAGAAGGCCGAAGGTGCTCAAATGCTTCTTTGTCAAAACTAGAAAGAAGTTCAAACCTTTTTTGGGGATCGTCAATAGCACTTGACACTGCATGTTCAATAATTTGGGGACCAAACAACTCCAAACACCGCCTTGACAAGTGTTTGCTGCTGAACTCTGGCCAGAGGAATAGCCGGAGTAAAACAGATGTGTCGGGGCCTGGCGGATATGGTTGTTTTCGCAGAAGCATCTTCTTCACGCGTCCATCATTTTTGTGCTTATCCCAAACCGATATCAAATCTTTAAAATGAGCCTTCGCCTTTTCAATAGAAGACAACGCTCTATCTGACACCTGTACTGCCTGCTTCAGATTGAACACTTCGCTGCTGAGGCATTCTCTAACCAGATCAACCTGCAAGGGCAGTCGTCGAATAAATGATAAATGTCAGACAGAGGACTTCTTTCAAATAATGCCAAGATAAATACAAACACACTACGCACAAGACAGTCGTTCTTATCAGCTGCATCAATAAGACCTTTTGGATTGAGCCGTTTCCGTGTTATTGCTAAAAGATCCTCTCTTGCCCATTTATTCATGTTTCTGGCTGCAAACTTCTCGGCATGAGCTTCGTCATGACGATGAAGGTACCATTGGACAGCTTCAATGAGATGATTGCCCTTATATTTGTTGCTCAAAGCTTGGTCAACATCAGCTTCAAATTGATTATGGCTAAAATTGTGGAGCTCCTCCAAAGGTCCATTTGAAACCTTAAATGCTGACTTAATGACATCTGGACCAAATTTTCCATAGGCATATGTTTGGCGCCTTGTGGCCACATTTAGTGGATTCTTGTAGAGCTGCAGAAGGAGGGACAAGTCGCTGTCCTTGGACATGATGTCACTTGCTAGTTTCCCTCTTCTGTGCCAAGCGGATGCAATGTTCTCGAAAGTAGAAGAGACATCTTCTGTCTTTGGAGACTGAATCAGCAAATTTGTAGCTTCCTCTGCGAGGGCACAATCTTGTTCAGAGCAATTAGATAACAGGTACAGTCTTGTTGCTTTGAAATACTGTTGTGACGAAAAATAGTAGTCAGCAACCAAGATAGGAAGAGAGCACTCAATCTCTGCAAGGTCGTCTTTCGAGCATGTTGCAATCATCTTCTTCAGCTCCACATTTTCTCTGTACTGAAGGAAGAGACTTGGTGCCAAATCCTCATCTTTCAAATAATCTACCTTGATTTCGTTCCACTTTTGCCGCAACAAAGCAAATTTTATCAGATCCTCATTGGAAAAATAAGATGGAAGGGCTTCAATACTTTTTTCATAAATATGATCATCGTTTTTGCTCCATGGTGGGAAATTCTTCACTAACGAAAGAAGCTCGAGCGTGAGATTATATTCTGCCTTCTCAAAAAATGAACGCGCGGATTCCCGATACCGTTCAATTGCATTATCTTTCTGCCCTAGCTCCTCCTCATACCGCCCCTGTGACCATTCAAAATATCCGATATTATCTGAAAAAGACAAAAAGAAATTGATGTATGAGAGAAAAGATTTGCCCATCCAAAATATGAACGCAGCAACATACCTGCAGCCTTGAAACAGCTTGCAGCCATTTTAAACTGATCATCCTGAAAATCAGTATACAAAACATTGAGATTGGACATTTATTGCACAGCAGCAAGAATAAAATCTCCATAGATGTTCTTACATCAAAGAGTTCAATTCCTCTTGCGAGCCACTCATCACTAGTTGTCGCTGCATCGAACTCATAGAGAGCAACATTTGCATCGGATTCTTCAATGTGGCAACCTTGAAGAGTTTTGGTGAAGAAAATTTTCATTTCTGGCGTCTTACACAAAATAACTACTCGGCGTCTCGCTCGGGTGATGGCAACATTAAGTTCTCGCAAGAGCCTCAATGAGGATACTTTACCAGAGTCGATTGCCCAAGCTTTTCGCTCAATATCAAACGCAATGACACAATCATCAAACTCAAGACCTTTCGAGTCTAAAGATGACAATATGAACGGATGTGAACTCAACCATTTTTTCATCTCATTAGCAACTCCATCTGAGTTACTGGTTGACGAGTAGATCAGGGCTTGGTTGGGTCCAAACCTTGGTTGCTTTTCCAGTTTCAGTGCTTCTTGCCATTGACATATTCTCACCTTTTACCATACACAAATGGCAAGAATGATGGACACAAAAGGCAATCAGTCATCTACCATGATGGGAAGGGCGAGGGGAAACTGAACGTTTAATCAGTGCACTACCACACCACTTACTCGTGTGCCAAGATTTTTTATTGGAATGTCAGGCTGGAAGTATTGCATATCATTCTTGAAGTGCTGTCTCATCAAGCTTAATAGGCTCTGCAAAAGAAACAATGTTGTGCATTAGTGGCGCAAAAAATAAGAGCTCAACAATGTACTTGCTATTCTCTTCTTACGTTTGAAACACCAAGAACATACTTGTTCACACGGTAATTTATACCAAGCTTGTTTTCTTTCAACTTGGGTTCAATACCAGGCTGAATTGCAAGCAAAACATCTTTCAGCCCTTTGAAGGTGAAACTTGTGCCGGGACTTATCATTTGTGCTGTATCACCAGCAAACACCCAGTGCAAAGATGATCGTCCGGCTATATTGCAAAGGAGATATATAGAAGCATAACTAAAATCCTGTATCTCGTCAAGATATGCAGCAGTGAATAACTGATTCCAGATACCCCTTGTATCTCCCTCGTTGCCATTCTTTCGGTTGGTCCTCTTGAATTCCTTGATCAGTTCAAGGACAATGTCATTTAAGTCATTTTTCCCATTCAACAGCTTCCATTTTTTGTACTTTTGATACTCATTGTACATTGCACGTCGTTTCCTTCTCCCTGCATCAGTGTTTTTTTCAATGTAGCTCCTCGCACTACTGTACTCACTCCTCGTCAAAGCTCTGCCCGCCCTAGCAGCATCCAACGACCCGAGGATAACGCCGCAAATTTCATCTATCAGAGAGAGACACTTTGTGAGAATTCAGAGTAATGATTTCATTGTAAGGGTGCAAACGAACTTACTCTCTGCCTCCTTCACATCAACACCGAATCCCTCATGTGACTTTTGATTGTTTACATATTGGGTGAATGTGCAAGACTGAGACAAATCCACGCCTAGCTTTGTATAAGTTACCAAATCGCTTAGTAGCTCACGCAACGAATAGAACTTGATAGGTGGTAGTGACGACTTCTCCATCTTTTTAACGGTGTCGTATCGCTCCTTGAGCTCTTTGCGCAAACGAGGCGAGACAGTAACAAAGCAGATGCACCTTTGACCATCATAGTAATCCCGGACCTTGTAAGCATACGCGACAGCATGCTAGAAGATGAACGAAGAACATTTGTGTGTTAATGTAGGAGGCAAAACAAAGACAATACGATGCGTTGTGGGCAGCAAATTACTTTACCTGAAATAATACATTCGTTTTTCCTAAAGATTGGTTGAAGATGAGAATGTGATGAGGCGAAAAAATAAACAAAAGATGGAAAGAAAACTAATTACCTGTTCCTAAGGATTGGTTGAAGATGAGCATGTGATCAGTTGATGGGGGGATACAAACATAGCATGGAAAGAAAACTAATTACCTGAACCCGACTCAAGTAGAAGTGGTAGGTCTTTCTGCAGAATCTTTGCCTGTAATGGATCCAAATCAAAACATCCCTTTTGAAGAAAACGATTCCAGTTGAGAGAAAGTTCATGAGTAAAAATATGCAAGAGATGCAAAGGTTTGACTGACCTTAGGCAGTTCAGTAATAGTTTTGTCTAATATAGCATCTCCAAGGCTCTTGTTCAAAGTCCACGCCAGTTCAATATCCTGGGATTGCCCAAGAGTATTTTCGTTATTTTCAATCCCACTTAAATCAACCTTGACCAGAACTGCTCCTTTTGGAAGAGCTGGATGCTTATCTCGGAAGTTGAGACATTTTTCGTTGGATCCAGCACAATGAGCTTCAATAATTGGTTTTGAACCAGAACCCCCGTCCTTTGCACACCAAACAACCCACATTTCCTTTTCGTGGCCCTTCAGAGCTGTCATCTGCCACCTCGGTGTGTCTTTGTCGTGTCTTGGCGGTATGTACAAACCTTTCACATTTCCCTGTACGAGCTTAATGAGTGTGTTGGCAGCGACGTTCTTTTTTATCGTAGACAACTCTCTCAGAGAATGGACAAAGTAAGCTGAAGTGAACATGTGTCGTGCATGAGTTTTGCGCATGTAGTTCCACCTTGAACAATCAATTCTCATTTTTCTCCACTGTGGGCTCACCTGTCATATTTGCCTTCCAGAGAGAACCATCAAGGTCAGACAAGTTTGGTTTCATCCAAGCTCTTGTTCTACGCTTATCTTTAGACCACACAAGGCCCTGTTCTTTGCAATGCACGGCCAATTTCCGAAGAACTGACTCGGATGATCCATTGCTCCAGAATTCTAAATCTCCGACAATACGTAGAACTCTTTTTGAACGGGTCAAAGCAACGTTGATACGTTGCTCGCTGATCAAAGAGAAAAATGGTGAGATGGGTGGTTGGTAAGTGAACAAAACTACTTTTCCGCAATCATTCTTACTCATCAGTGAAGCCAGCCCTATCAGTGCGAACAAGAGAAAAAATAACTATATCTGCTTCTTGCCCTTGGAAGGCATCAACAGTATTCACCTTAATCGCTGATAGACCCAAATTATTTTCGAGGAGCGCTTGTCTCACAAGCTTGACTTGGGCTTTATAAGGCGCTATGATCATGATTGTGACATCAGCTTTGTCCTTTCTTAGCCGTTTTATATCTTTATCGTTGTTCAATAGAGTGAGCACCTTTTCAGCTTCGAAATGGTTCTTCGCGGAAAGACCTATTGATTGACGATCAAGCAATGATGCCTGTTAATTCATTGGACAGTGAATACAAAAACTGAAAGAGAACAATTCCAAAAACAATCTCACCTTCCCTCTCTTCTCTGCCATTTGTATTGACAAACAACATAGGGTGTTCAACTTTTGGCAACCTCTCACTTATTGATGGAGCTGCTATGATTTTCCCACCATAAAAGTGTTTGTTTGAAAATTCCATAATATGTTTATCACATCTATATTGCTTTGGTGTGTCCAAATGGATTGGAAGGAATAAGGAGTGTTGGTATGGCGATTAAAATTAATAGTAGATAGCCCAGTTTCGTAACTTACAATATTGAGAACATGAGCATCAATGTCAAGATCCATGACATGTTTCATCCATGATTCACCGTAACCCATGTATTCACAATCCTTGTTGAGAACAGTAGCATTGAGCTGCCTGTTGTTGTGGAGAGTGTTGTTGCATGACAGTTTGCGTTGAGAGTGAATGTATCCACAAAGATAGAGTAAACCAAACAAATAATAACACAAAATCTGAGGCTATATAAATCACATTAACTAACCTGGGATCGCCTATCAATACAATCCTCTTAATCCCTGGAAATGTAGTTGCAATGTAGAACTCTGCTTCCGGACACTACACAAATTAGATATTTGTTTGCAAGAATACAATACAGTGAAGTTAGCGGAGACATTATTCATGGATAGATAATGGCACATGCAACATGCGTAAATACTCACTTGGGCCGCCTCATCAAGAAACAGAGTGTCAAACTTCCCACATAATGTCTTCCGAAGAAAACTGGACCCAGCAGTATTGAGAGTGCATAATACTACCTTCGCTTTGCTAATAATTTTGCGCATTGCCTGTTGTCCCTTCTCAGTATCATCAACTCTAGGGCAATGTGCCCCTATGGCCTGCCAAGACACTTTATCTAACGGAAGTCGAAGCCATCTAGCAAATCCTTCCAACAATTTCACCTTCAACTCTTTTTTGCTATCCATTGAAGACATTTTTGGGAGTTGAAGCCAGTTGATGAAGTCCGCTAGTAGTGTATCTGGATCATTGTGCCCTTGTACTTTCCGCCAATAGTCTTTGTTGAATATTTGAAAATACCTTGAACGATGCATCGGGCTTAAAAATTGTATTGACGTGTCACTGTTTTCGCCAAAAACAACAACATTCCTGACATCGAATTGCCTACATGAAAGCACCTTGACGCCAACGTTGGCAACAGCAGCATTAGAGGGCGCAACAACAAGAGCCTTCCCGATCGATGCAACCATAGCAGCCAATGTGACCGTCTTCCCAGTCTTCGGGTAATAGTGAGAGGGATACAGTATTGACATAAGGAGAGTGCGCATCAAAGCATTACAAGGACATTCAAAGTAACTGAGAGCAACTTACGCCTGGGGGGCCATGCACCAGGAAAAACCCCTCCTTAAAACTTGGGTTACTAACCGTTGCAACTGCTTTCTTTTGAGATTTATTGAGTTCAGCAGTGTAAATGTCTGAGCTCAAGTGGAATATATCTTCATCGGCTCTCATAAAATGGTCAACACTCCTTTTGAGAGCCGAGTCCATGAGAGTGCCTCGCAATGGTGCCTTTAGGCTCTCCAATATGCGGCATGTGCCGGAGAGAGATGCAACTCTGAATAAGTGAAATGCTGGTTCAATAAAGAGGTAGATATGTGTAAGTGAAATTAAGCTTCAGAAAGTGAAGTAATGAATCATATCTGCACCTACCTGGGTATTCTGGCCATGTTGAGCCGTGTTTGTCGAGCCACATCGTCACCCCTCCTGCTTTATCATCTCTCGCCCATACCGCCAAAGAAATAAGATCCCTGTCTAGACGTGGTTCCATTACGAAGACATCCAAGGAGTGAGGATTTTTGTCAATTTGGTCCTTTGTCTTTTTCCTTGCATCTTTTTGCTCCTTTTCAAAGCCAGCGTAAAATTCCACCATTGCCAATTGTCTGAGAGTAGGAAGGTCTCGCTCCGCATCAAGTCGTTCCCAGCTAATTTGTTTCCCCGCACAAGTTGGCTTTGCTTTATTGCCAAACACAATGCCAATAAGCAGCCCAGCATCTCCAACATCATCTCTCATTTCTACTGAGGAACTGATCTCCGATTCAAAAGATGACAGCGAGACTGTCTCTGCGGTGATTTCTCGAGAGTTAATGAATGTGTTGCTCGAAAGTGTGCTACTGTCTTCATCGATGTCATCAAGCATGTCATCGTCTGCTTCCCACTGAATGGCAAAGCAAATCCTCCAATGTCTAACCTCACATCTGCCAACACAAACCCATGCGCATTCACACACGGCACACTTGTGCATCAAATCACACGTCTTCATATCACCACACGCCACACAATACTTGTAAGAACTACCTTTGTGTTTTTTCTCCTTTTCCCAATCAATATTTTTCACAGCATTGAAGGTGTGTGTCCTCTGTTGAATGTGTTTGGCTATTTCCATATCTACAGATGCAGATGGGTAATCACATCTCTTGATTAGGCTGTCAATAGCTTTAATGTCTTGGGACCAACCTTCATAGAGAACCCCCAACAATGAAGATGTCTTGTATCCGTATCCCATGCCTCCACGCTTATAATGCGGCGTGGGTATCATCTCAAATATATCGTTCTGAAATAGACGATATTACAAAGTCATTCGCAATGTTTGGTTAGAGACGATTTCGGAAACTTTGATAGTGTCCCCGACCCGCCATAAATCTTACCATGAACACTAACTGTGATTGGTCAAAGTTATCATAACTTTTCCTTGAATCAAGCGCTCTTTGATGCAAAGCGGCAAGTTTTTGAGCACCTTCGTGAGAAACACCGAACTTATCTGCAAGCCTTAGCCACGCATCGGCACTACTGCCGACTAAATTCCCACTCATCATGATCTTGTGGGTTACTTCTAACTGGTCTTCAATGTTAGGGGCAGTGTGTGAGGTATGGTCTGTTGGTGGGGAGAAAGCTTGTGAGATTTTAGCACTGCATTGGATATTTTGATCTTGAGTGCCAAAATCATGAGGCGGGGATGGATTGGTGACTGCCTTGACAATCGCATGCTTATGTATTATGTGAAACCGGTCTCCATCCAGATCTCCTCCTCCCAGCATATCCGCCAAAGGTCTGTCACCTTTTGCGCTAAATACACAGACTTGATCAAGACAAGTGAATGCCTTGTCGGGCTTGCCAGAAATAGCATTAGCTTTTTGGATGTCACCCGGGAACATGCACGGTGCGCGCAAAATCAACACTTCCCCAGTTATTTTTCCATTGCAAACAAGTACCTCATTCTCTTCAAGCACATCGTATTCGTCAATAATGCCAAACATTACGGATACTTCTGTGCAGCGTATGTTAATCTTTTCTCTAGATTCGACCAGTGGCGTTCTAATCTTCTCCAATTCCGATTTTGTAAATTGTTCTCCATTCATTTTGGTACCAAATTTCTTCAGCTGTGGGCATAGTGAAGGTGGTTATTGATTCATTAGTAATATGTTGCATCTTCCGCCATTGCATCATGCATAGCAGTCTTACCACGTTCATTAGGTAGTCTTTCTCATCTACCTCTTCGAGCACTCCTTTAGCATCGTACGCCGACATCATTTCAGCACATGCGCGTTCTCGTAGATTGTAAAAATACTGATAGCTTACACCAAGATGATCCATGACCTAAATTGGGGACATATTCATCAAGACATTGGTTGGAGAAGAGATGTCAATTATATTTTACAGTTACAACAAGATAACCATTTGGTAAACATTGGAAATTACTCTATCACTTACGAGTAATGTTTCCTTGAACAGTTTATTGTTGCAACCCACATTGGCAGCAGCGGGACATTTGACCTCCAGGATACGATGTGGTGAGCAAAATTTCACCTAGAAGAAAGGGGCATTGTTTTGTTAGTGAATCAGCGAACAGAAATATACACCCCAACATCATCATTGAATTGGCTTGCTTACCTGCGAAGGCCGGATACCAATTGCATTGGCTTTGAAGTCCAACTTTAGCGAAAGCATGCCCTTAACTCCACCAATGCGGATCTGCGCCGCTCCTGGAATTGTGGATAGGCTCATTGCATCTTTCATTGCACGTGCGACCTCAATTCCCATCACTCCGTTTCCATCCGAAAAGGCGTAGCCATTATGCACAAGCTCTATTGAGCAGTATCAAATGATCGCTTTGGTTAGAGTTCTGCCGCAAAAAGTGACCGCATGCACTGTTCACTGTAACTCACCAGGAATTGCTACTATTTGATCCTCTGCAAGGCTAATAATGGGTGCTGTCTGAGAAAAAGCAAGACTTGAGCAACAATCAAACAATGATAAGGTGCGATACGCTAATGTTAGAGAATGTCTGCTAATATGCAAAGGGCAACTTGAAAACTTACCCAATGCGATCGCCTACCTTAGCAATGGGCACATCCCTTAAATTTCCCAATGAGGCCAAGAACTGATCCCTTGTCACCTCCAAATCTGGCTTTCTACGACTCATTCCCCTAGTGTGTTCTGCAAAGAGCCTAGAGAATCGATGATATTTGATATGAAATGTAAGAGAAAGACAACAATGTATACAAGAATGAACATGAACATCATAGGACTTGCCATACTTTCATATTAGCTCCCACTCCCTTATCTATTGATCAGTATCAAATAATGATCACTTTGGTTAGAGTACTGTTGCAAAAAATGAACGCATACACTGTTCACTGTAACCCACCAAAGATGAGCTCATATTCTCTACCGCACATCATCGGCTTCGAACGAATCCAATCCACCAGTTCCTCGCTTACATCAAAGCTATTCGTGACACGGCAAAACCGATCCCTTACCAACCAACCACCCTCTCGCAATCCCCTGCGACTATGAGGTCTCAGAGAAAAAGAAGAATGGCAGTTTATGATCTCATATTCTGCTGGAACCAGATCTCCGTTGACGAGAAACTTAACGCTGTATTCAGCATACGGCCACATCGCTCGCAGCTTGATGAGTTTGATATCAGTGCATTCCCCCACGCTTAGATCTTGCTCCGTGCCGCAGCGATCGATTGCCCTGTTTAGCCAATTCTCAGCTTGGTCCATGGCACGTTCGATACCCTCCTGATCAAACCAACTGCTTTTCATGTCCTTCACTTTCTGCTTGAGGGAGCACAGTTTGGACCCAATAGCTTCGGCAAATAGCTCGGAGAGAGTGAAATTGTCCACATCCAACCCCACAGTGCCATCCATAGTATTGCGTTCCCAATTCATCTCCAACAATGGTGGCACTACATGTTGAACGAAAGCAACAACCAGCCTTCGTGCTGCGATGGCGATTTTTTCCTTGTGGTTTTGCAACTCCGTCTCCGAAAGACTGGGTTGTTTCACTTGCTGGATCTCAATGATATTGTTGTCAAATAGCAGAAGCTCGAGCTTGAATCGAAGGGCGAAGGGAAGTTTCGAAGTCATATTCCGAAAAGGTATTACCTCCATGATAGAGTTCTCCAACGTCTCGTCCTCGCCTGATCTCGTATGCGACGGAGGATACAAGGATGCAGATGGTATAGCTACAGTCTCGTCGTAGCCATCACATTTTCCGATTTTTCCCACGAGGAGCCGAAACCAATGATCATCTCTCATTGCATCGAACCAAATTTTCTTGCTTTTGCTTCTCATGTTAGACTGGTTTGCAGTCTCCCCTCCGTCGTTCGGAGCCATGGGTGCACCGATGGACAAGCCGTCAATCATAGGCATGTCGTCCATTGTGTGCTTCGTGTGATACGCGAGCAATGTTGGAAGCGATGTGTGTAGCCGAACGCAACTTTTAGGAGGAATCAATGGAATATATGAATAGAAAGGATCAATGTTAATAAAGAGGACTGCAAATTATTAATGGATGATTAACAAGCGCCTAACCATGCATCGATCGCCACCACCACCGATGAACAAAGCTATCACCGACAAAATCCCCAGCCACCAGCAATAACAATATTCTTTTTCATTTTAGCCATCGAAGCGTGTCTGAAGAATCATGCACGCCATTACCATTGCAGCTCAAGCGAAAAAACAATCTAGAGCGTTGCCGTCTGTTGTCTAGTCCAAATTTGAGTGTGACGCCGCGTGACACTCTAGTATCGTAGTATCGTACCTCTAGAATAGCATTAGCATGGCTACTCGCTCACATACCTTTATCCTAAGCACTGTTCACGAAGCTTCCCTCCAAAGTTGTACGATGGAAGGATCTAGAGTATAGGGTCAATCGGTCTGCCGCTGGATTGTCATTTGATGTTGGTCTCTCGAGAGAGAAGAGGGTATCGTACACAACTGTACACAATAGATCGATGTTGATGCTGGGATCGATTGGATTGTCGATTTGAATCTATCGTTATCTATCTAGAGGTACATACCTATGTAATGTAATGTGTACTTATGTAGCTAGCTGTAGCTAGAGGTATCTAGCTGTTGGATTTTGACGTGATGTCGGGGTGAGAGGTCTGAAGATGTCTGTCCGGATTTATTTATTCTAATGAACATATTGTTCAATAATACGGACAGACTGTAAATGAAAATAGAGAAATAGTCTTTAGTCGAGTAGGGGATTTGCGAAGGAAAACTGTGGGAATCAGTACATCTTTTGGCGGTGCCAGCCAAATCTTTTTTGCTCTTCTTCTCCCCTCTCTTGTCTCTTGGCCACCTCCTCCTTCTTGCCTACCTACCTTCTTGCCTACAGTACAAATCCCCGGCGATGTTTGGCTTCTGCTTGCTTCGCTTCGCTCAAAGGATCCCACAGCAGAGCACGATGGCGGGTTTTGATGTTGTTAGTTATTTCATAATCTGTAATGACGGACTTTGTCGCTGGTAGCATCGCAGGATGTGTCGGGCAGATTGTTGGGCACCCACTCGACTCAATCAAAACCCGCCTCCAAAGTGAATCGCTTACAACGAGAGGTGGCACTACTTCGATGCCTTCCTCGGCCTACCGCTGTGCTCTATCCATATACCACGAGGGAGGTTTCCGATCCTTCTTCCGGGGCATATCACTGCCACTTTTCAGCAAGAGCTTTGAGCAGTGCATTGCCTTTGGAATCAAGACGACAGTCGAGGAAACCTTGGAAGGTATGAACTTTCGGGAGGGGAGCATTCGAACGGGATTGTCCGGCGCGGTGGCAGGTGCGACGACCGCGCTGCTCCTCGCGCCAGTGTACCTGGTCAAGGTTCAGCTTCAAGTAACGTCACCCAAGAAAGGCGTGTTTCGCTTGGATGGGCCGATGGCAGCGATAAAGCACACTATCAATCGACTTGGCGTCTTTGGTTTGTACACTGGAGCGCTCCCAATATTTCTCGGGACCAGCATTGGCTACGCCTTTCGCTTCGCAACCTACGAGGAAGCTACCGAACGGATGGAAGCCATCGGTTTTGGAAGGGTGGGCTCAACGATTGTCGGAGGTGGAATGGCCGGCATGGCGACCTGGGCGAGCCATTATCCGCTGGACCTCGTAGCAAGTCGTATGGAAGCTTCCGTTGCTTTGGGAGGACGAAAAATGACAATGAGCGCGCACCTTCACGATATTTATGCACAGAATGGCATACGTGGATTCTTTCGCGGTCTTGGTCCCTGCCTTTTGCGAGCCTTCCCCGTGAACGCAGCGATTTTTTTGGCATACGATCTCTGCAAAACCATTGTTTGAATCTGAGCGGGGGATCATATGGGAAGGTGTGCAACATCTCTGATGGTAGGATATGGATGGCGTTGAAGTAAAATTATGACCAACACAAAAAGCAATTGGCATGTATTTGGTCTACGCATTTTGGATCCTGCATTGGTATAGTATTACACCTTGCCATGATGTGTACGTAACGGATATCTTCATCTTTATTAATTAAGTCGATTTCTCAGTGTTCACCGCGACACATTCAAAGAAATCGAAAATGGGAGGGGCATATAGCATTTGCAAACTACAGGATCGCATCTGTGGAGTGTTGGCATTTGCCTTGGATGCCTTTCAACGTCATGACTAGACATCACACTAATAAATGCCTCAAAGCCGGTGAGAAGGCTTGAGGATAATATGGTATGACGGGTTCAAACGCAGAGATAGCTTTAGAAAATAACTTTCAATTAGATATTGAAAATGTAACTAACTGAAACTGTCTAAACGATTTTCTTTCAAGGCGGAGGTCAAGGTTAGTTAGTTTTAGTATTTTTGTTCTAGGACATGTCCTCGATAAGTGCCTAGAT
>JALLAU010000547.1:0-14364 GCA_036939495.1 Thalassiosira hispida
AGAGCGGCCGCTGGCCGCACGAACATCAACTAATCATTAATTAGGATGACAGTTATCACCAAGACTATCATCACCTAAACATGATAGCACATGTTCTATAGTCATCCTCAATTTTTCTCAACATGGACGGGGCATTATTCCGCGTGCGATCCGACACGAAAGCCAGGGTGCTGGCGGAGGTGGTCGCGATCGATTTTCACGCGAACGAAGTAGGCGGCTACGCATACAATGATGCCACCAACCTCGTCCTTCGACTCAATCGAATCCTCGAAGAACAGCTCTTCGAATTCACAACGGACGGCATGACGGGACTCGCGAGCGAAGCGACCAACACCCTCACGTCGTACAAAGCCAACATCAGCATCACAAAGCGGGATGTGCTCAGGGAGGCAAAAGCAACAGCAGCAGCCGCCAGCACCATCGACAACAAAGTTGACCCCGAATACACCACCAACACAGAGGGGCAGGACGAAGCAGACAGGAGAAACAACTTCCGCCTCGCGGCAATTGGCGTCAAAGAAGGCGTCGCAGCGGGGATCACCAAACTCGTCGGGGAGGCCATCACAAATCCCGTCCTCAGAGCAGCGGACGGCATCAACATGAAAACAGTCGACGAGTATCAGCTCCATCAGCTTTTCAGCGCCATCAGAGAGGGAGCAGAACGACCTGAGGCCACCCACATCAGACGGCAATTCGTGGCAGTGGCGTCAACAGTTTTCGACTTCCGCGATACCATGGCAATCAACGTCGAACGCCTCGCCACGGCAGCAACAAAATCAGCAGGTTACGGGGTAACGATGCAGAACGACCTCAAAGCAATGGTTATCCTCGCGAACGTGGAGTGGGGATCGCATCAGTCGTGGGGGAACGAAATCAGCGTCGCCCTTCGAGCAATCAAGGAAAAATTTAAGTACAATCACGTGCACGACGCCGACTCCATCACGGCAATCATGAAGCTCCTGGCGAAGGCGGACGAGGCCCGCGACAAACGACTGGCAAAGGCACCGGGGGAAGTAGCGGATTTAGTCACCGATGGCATGGAGCGGCTCCAACAGTTAGTAATGCAGCCATCAGAAGGGGGGTATTATTCTGACACCTCGGGGGAAGAATCAGCAAACGCCGCCACTACATCAGGGAGCGAGGCGTCCAATCTTCGACAGGATCGGGGAAGGGATCGTGGACGGGATCGGGAAAGGGAGCGGGGGAGAAGCAAAAATAAGAAGAAGAAGGAGAGCAAGACCAGGTACAGGTCCTATTCCCCCTCCCCATCATGCTCATCACGCTCACGATCAGCATCCCCACCCCGCGGCCGATCCAGCAGCAAACATCGAGACCGGGGGGCGAGCCGGGGGAAGAGTGAAGAGAGGCCGAAGAACCCAACGAAATGCCCCCATTGCAAAAAGTACAATGGCAATGGATGGGCGCATGGACCACCCAGCAACATTGGGCACGATGATTGCCACTTCAACAAAAAGTATAAGGGGTGGAAGCCAGCGTGGATCGGCGAAAGGATGGCCAGGATGGACGCCGAGAAAGGCAAATGACGGCGTGGGGGTTTGACAGAGAAGGAGGGGGAAGAATGGACAGTAGTCGAAAAGGGCAGTAAAATAACCAAAAAAGCTAGCCCTTATTACACGAGACTCAGCAATGCCTATTCCACCTTAGCAGATTTCTCTGCGGACCCGTGTCCAACAAATGCAGAATGCAATACAGCTAGCAATTTCAAGCTGAAAGCAGCAAAACGGCGCCAGCGTAAGCTCATGAAAAAGCTCCATAAACACAACATGGCAGCCAGAATGAGCGATGATGGCATCATCGATTTGTACATCGACAAGGCCGAAGATGAGCGCACAATCATGGCGAAGAATGATAGCAAGAATGTGCGCAGGGTCACCATTGATGCTGCCCATGCAGCAACAACAAGAACAACAACATCACTCCTTCAAAAAGGACGAAATGCAGGGCAAACCATCAGCACAGTGATGCGGAGATTCGTTCGCAGTTTCAACCGCAACAAGCAACAAGTCAGATTTCAGAAAGAAGCATCAGTAGCCAGCTTCAATGATGCAGACGAGCCAACAATGATGACGTACGATTCAGGAGCAGACAAGCATTATCTGAGTGAAGCGGACAGAGCAAGAGTAGGGCTCCCAATCCTACGTATATCGTCCAAGACAGTGGGGGTGGCAAATGGCGGCAAATGCAATGGCAAGTATGTCACCAAACTGCCTTTTCCTCAACTTTCCCAACAAGCAGCAGAAGCAGATACATTTGATGACTTTCCAACATCGTTAATGAGCGTGGGGCAAACTGCAGACGATGGCAATGTATCCATCTTCACCAAGGAAGGCGTCTCCGTCTATAAGGAAGAGGACGTCCTCATCACATGTAAGGGCAAGCCAATCCTCATCGGCAAAAGAGATGAACGAGGTCGATATCGCATTCCTCTGATGCAAGCAAGGGGGCAATGGCAACCAAGACGGCCCACAAAAAGGGCCAAGCAATTTCTACAACAAGCCAACAGCGTGTATGACCTACCTTCAACGGAGGAAGCAATCAAGTGGATGCATGCCGTGTGTGGGTATCCAGTAAAATCTACATGGCTCAAGGCCGTCAAGGCCGGCAACTACACAGGATGGCCTTTGCTCACCGAGCGAAATGTCAACAAATACTATCCAGAAACAACGGAGACGCCCAAGGGGCATCTAAATCAAGCGAGGAAGAATGTTAGATCAACCAAGAGCAAGCCACAACCATTGGAGCAACCAGGGGACAGATCGAAGTCTTCAGACTCAAAAAGAGGTACCCGCGGGACCAGGACGATTGCTGCCCGTTTTCCAATGGCCGAGCCCAACATCTCACAATTGAGGGGGAAGAAAGTGCGGGATGTATACACAAAGGTGTATGATGTTAGAGAAACAGTTTTCTCCGACCAAACAGGACAATTCCCAACTCGATCGCAGAGAGGAAACAAATACATCATGGTAATGGTGGAAATAGACAGCAATGCAATCCTCGTCGAGCCACTCACCAGTCGCAAAGACGTAGAACTCACAAGAGCTTATCGCACACTGATGTTACGACTGAAGCGAGCTGGAATAGTACCCAAGAAGCACATCCTGGACAATGAAGTGTCCGAAGCAATGAAAGCAGTAATCAAAGACGAGTACCAAATGGAAATGGAACTTGTGCCACCGGGATGCCACAGGCGCAACGCAGCAGAGGTAGCAATCAGAAATTTCAAGGCCCACTTTTTGAGCGTACTAGCGGGCACAGCAGAAGACTTCCCCGCATCACTATGGGACCGGCTACTACCACAATCAGAAATAACAATCAATCTCCTGCGACAATCAAATGCAACGCCGAATGTTTCAGCATATGCACACCTGTGCGGGCCGTTCGACTACAACAAGATGCCACTGGCACCAATGGGTTGTGCAGTGCAGGTGCACGAGAAAACAGACAAGAGAGGCACTTGGGCATATCACTCGGTCGACGGCTGGTATCTAGCAACATCGCCCGAGCATTACCGTACGCACCTGTGTCACATCAAGGACACCAAAAGCGAGCGTTTCACAGACACAGCGCAATTCAGTCACAAAAACATCACACGTCCGACCATCACGCAGGCAGACAAGGTAATGGCGGCAATAGCAGACTGCGCCAGAACCATCAAAGACGTCGGAATCGACAACGGATCTGATGAAATGCAGCAACTGCTACAACTGACAGAAAAGGCGATACAAAGAGACCCAACCATTGCAGAGAAAGCAGCAGCAAGCACCCCGTCAGTTCCGAGGGTGCCATCGGGCAAGAGCAATGATGACCAGCGGCAGACAAGGTCGATGTCACGAATAATGCAGCAAATATCACAAGTAATCACGCAGGCAGTTCCGAGGGTGGAAATGCCTCCGCAATCAATACCAACAATCAGCAACGGGCCGCTGCCAAGCCGCACACGTAGAGGCAAGAAGCGCAGGGCAGCAGCAAAAGCAGCGGTGAGCGCCAACGCGCCGGCCCGCAACACGCGATCGCAAACGAAGGCAGCGGCAGCACCGCCATCCAGCAGAACAAGAGCTAGCAAAAGAGTGTCACGGCTAGTAAAGCCGACTGTGTCAACGAGAAACACGACAAGGCGTGAACAAGCTTCGGCGGTAGAATTGAAACGCGACAAACGTCAGCTCAGAAGATTAACAAAGAGAATCAAACAACTGGAATCAGAAGTCCACCAAGCAATGGCAGTTATGGATGCAGACACAGGAAAATTACTGAACTACAGACAACTCATTCGGGACCCAAAATATCAGAAGGAGTGGAGTACATCGTCAGCCAACGAATTTGGACGCCTAGCCAATGGAGTGGGTGGACGCATCAAGGCTCCAACAAATACAATCAAATTTATCCGGCGATCAGACATTCCAAAAGAACGCAAGAAGGATGTAACATACGGCCAATTCGTATGCACCGTGAGACCAGAAAAGAAAGAGAAAAACAGGACAAGGTTCACAGTGGGAGGTGACCGCATCAACTATCCAGGCGAAGTGGCCACACCAACCGCAGACATGCTCGTCGCGAAACTACTATTCAACAGTGTCATATCAACGAAAGGTGCACGATTCATGACAATGGACATCTCCAACTTCTATCTCATGACTCCACTCAAACGACCAGAATATATTCGTATGAAGATGTCGGACATACCAGAAGAAATCATAGCAGAATACAAACTCCGCGACAAAGTGACGGACGATGGATCGATCTACATACAAGCAAACCGTGGTATGTACGGATTACCGCAATCAGGCCTACTAGCAAACCTACTACTCGAGAAGCGACTCAACAAGCGAGGCTACCATCAGAGCAAATTGGTACCAGGTTTATGGCAACACAAATGGCGACCGGTGCAATTCACTTTAGTGGTGGACGATTTTGGGGTAAAATACGTCGGCGAAGAACATGCACTACATCTCAAACAAACATTAGAAGAAAATTACACAGTCACCACAGAATGGGATGGACGAAGGTACATCGGCATCACGTTGGATTGGGACTACAAACGCAAGCAAGTCCATCTCTCCATGCCAGGGTACGTCAAAAAAGCGCTCAAACAATTCAATCACGTCCTACAGAAGAAGCAGAATCAACCATACCCAAGCGCACCAATCAAATACGGCGCCAAGAAACAATATGCAACGCAGCATTCAACAGCACCACTCCTCGACAAGAAAGACAAAAAATTCATACAACAGGTATGTGGCAAGTTTTTATTCCTCGGAAGAGCAGTGGACAGCACGTTGCTATGCCCCATCAGTGCAATTGCATCACAAGCAGCAAAACCAACAGAAGATACAATGAAGCAAACCAAACAGCTACTAGACTATATTGCAACACAAGAGGAGGCAGTCCTCACATTCAACGCAAGCGACATGAAACTAGCAGCACACAGCGATGCCAGCTACCTAAGTGAACCAGGTGCACGAAGCAGAGCAGGAGGGCATTTCTTCCTATCAAATGAAGCAGCAATCCCACAAAACAACGGAGCAGTGCTCAACATCGCACACATTATCAAGCACGTCATGACTTCAGCAACAGAAGCAGAATTAGCAGCACTTTACATCATGGCAAGGGAGGCAGTATACATCAGAATAATATTGGAAGAGATGGGACATAAACAACCACCTACACCATTGCAGACAGACAATTCAATGGCAGATGCAGTATGCAATGGCAAGGTGCAACCAAAGAGAACGAAAGCGATGGACATGCGATTCCATTGGTTACGAGACAGAGAATGCCAGCAGCAATTCAGAATTTATTGGCGACCGGGAAAATCAAATTACGCAGACTACTGGACAAAGCATCATCCAGAAGCGCATCATAAGAATACGAGAAAGGAGTTCTTAACGCCACATATCGTGTTGGAAATGTTGCGGATAGAACAAAATACAGCAGCGGCAGCAGCCGCATAAGAAGCGCACAAAGAGCACTTGCGAGGGTGTGATGATCTAGCAGTACATAGGTTACCGTACGTACCTATGTACGGCCAGACCACGAGGCAAGTACTCTCCGTGAGAGCGGCCGCTGGCCGCACGAACATCAACTAATCATTAATTAGGATGACAGTTAGACAGGTGTGCCAAATGACCCAATAGGTCCCTGTGAACACAAGTATGAGCCAAGTCATAATCAGACATGCATGACGTAATAATGCATTCACAGCAGAACTGTGCAAAGTGTTTTAGAGATATGACTGGACTAAAATATATGTGACAACATATAATGGGGGGGCTACTAGTTAGTTACGGCTAGCTAGCCAGCTATATTATTGGGGTCATGATGGAACCATGAATGGGCGCGACTGAAAGACTGACCGTACCTACTTGCTCTGAAAGATGGTATTTTTGGCCCTAGGTACCTCCACCTACCTCTCTAATGACAAATCAAAAGTATTTTGGTGATTTACTAAAGCCTATTCTTATCTCACCGGAATCTAGAATGCAACGAATCTCAACGAATATCTCCTAGGTAGAACAACTTCTCCTACTACTCTGTGTTAGTTTATGGCTTGGCACAGTATTAGACAGTATTGCACCACAGCTCTCAGCTCTCAGCTCTCAGATTAGAGATAGATCGAGATCGAGCTGGTACGATTGTCTCTGGCGGGCGGGTTAGTTCGAGATAGGAGTGGTTGCGTTGGTTGCGAAGCCTTTTATGCAGTCGATAGTGTTGCTTGTTTTGCAAAGTTGCATAAGAATGAATGAGCCGTGGAGCAAACAACGTAAGTGCGGCAATGTTGTGAGATTATTTGGTTCAGGGTATTGTACATATTATTGTAAATGTTATGGAGTTTATTCTCACAGCGATGAACTCACGCATCATTTCGCACTTCCTCTTTCTTACATCTTCTTCTCTTATTGTAGACAAACGAGATTTCAAACAATGTGAATTCAGCCTATCCAACTCCTTCGCGCAGCCCTTGTCGATGTCTGAACTGATGAGCAAAGTAAGGGATAGCGGAGATAATGAATTGGTAGACTTGTACCATAATCATCATCTGGAGTATGTGCCCAACGGTGGCTCAATCGATCTTCGGCAAGATATTGCACGTGTAATCTACGATGACCAACTTTGTGCTGAGAATATACTAGTGTTTCCCGGTGGTCAAGTGGCCATCCAAACTGCCGCATTCGCATTTGCCTCCCGTGGACATCATTCTATCGTCTTTACGCCGGGTTATCAATCGACTGTCGAATCTCCACAATGGGCCATTGGGAATGGGGGTGTTACCAAACTCCAACGACGAGCCGAGAATGATTGGCAAGTGGAACCACATAAATTGAAGGAGGCCATTCAACCCAATACCAAATTTTTGATCCTAAATGAGCCATATAATCCTGGGGGGATTGTCATGACTTCAAAATTGCAGCAGGAAGTTATTGATATTTGTCGAGGACATGGCATTACCATTTTGTGTGACGAGGTCTACCGTCTGTTGGAGCATAGCGATGAGGTCCGATTGCCAACTATGGCAAATGCATACGAGAGGGGCATATCGGCAGTAACAATGAGTAAACCCTGGGGTGGATGTGGCATTACAATTGGCTGGCTCGCTTGTCAAGATAAGGAGATGGTGCAACGATTGGTTGATATTCAATATTTTGGAACGGCATGTGTGAGCCGTGCAAGTGAGATACAGGCACGGATGGTACTAAGGGTATCGGGAACCATTTTGAAAGGAAGACGAGATGTTATTCTGAGTAACAAGAAAGTGTTGCAAGATTTCATTGAGAATCGATATAATGAATGGTTTGAGTGGAGAAGACCGAATGCAGGAGCAATTGCATTTGTGAAATTCAAGGGACCATGGACGTCTGCAGAGTTAGGAAAACACTTGGCAGATGCAGGGATCTCCATCAAGCCTGCGTATTGCTTTGCAGATTTGGTGGTGGAAGAATTGGAATCTTATTTTCGGGTGGGTTTTGGAGAACAGAAGATGCCTTTGGCGTTGGAAGCTTTAGGAAAGTTTGTGGATGCTCATGCAGATTCTTGGAGAGCAGCTATGAATGGTGGATAATAAGTGAGAGATGTTGGACAATCTGACTTTACGTTTGTATCGAAAACATACTCCCTTTTGACTAGAAATGAGTATCATAGGTTATAATTATTGGGTCCACCTTAATATAAACATAGCCCAATAGTGGCTAAAGACGCCAATCTAAGTTCTATTGACCATGTCCTTTGTATATCGCCGAAAATGCCCTCTCGTGCACAATGTCTCTGCGTGTATTCCCTCTTGTTTCTACCTATTTCTCCTACCTCTTTGAAAGTACAAGAAAAATAGAATCAATCACAGTTCCAGACAGACCACTTTTTTCATTCATCGACGAATGTTTGTAGCATTCAACAGTCTTTCTTTGACACCCCATCTTGTTCCATCGTGCAGTAATCCACCAGAACGTACCCGAATAAGTTTCATCCACTTTTCATCCTTTTCAATCACACGGGGCTTAACACCATCGCCATACTCCAAATAAAACTTGAGCATCTTCTCCGGATTATGTAATTTTTCCCTAATCTTCTCAGAGTTATATTGTAGTTTGTTTTCTCTATTCTTCTTTGGGTCAAGTAGTTGTCGCATCCGTTGTGCCGAAGCCCACTCTAACTTCTCCTCCCCTTTCTTATTCCTGCGATCTAATATCATTTCCCGAAATGCATCCGATTTAGCCCGGGCGTATTTATATGCAGCAGTAGAGCCGGCTATGGCAGCTCGATCGTTGTACGCGGGGAAACCTTTTGATTGCCATGATGGAATGTGGATTTCTTCTGGGGGTAGTCCCGAGCATGGTATGTCGATTGGGCTGACAAGTAGGGTGTCAGATCTAAGGAATACAAATGTTTTGTTTTTCATCATATCTGATGTTGCATTTTCAAGGATGTATGCTTGTTGGATTGAATTCCCCTGTCGAAACAAATTCTTTAGCGTATCAATTGAAAATCCACTGAAATGCTCTAAATCCCTCTCTTCTACCCATGCCAGGCCAGTCTCATCATATTCCCTTTGAGAAGAGGTCACTAGTCTTACCGGGATCGTATAATTTTGATTTCCCACCCCAATGCTGTTATCAAGTACTCTCTGGATGTCAGAGGGAGATTGAGTAGTGACATTGATTTCATTGTTTTTTGCATTGGTAAAGCCGGATAAATGCAAGTCAGAGTACATGTGCATGAAAGCTTCAATTTTTCTGATGTGGGGGTTTTGATAGACAATATACCTCATGTAGTTTTTCCATATGCGATGAAATTCCTTTGGTACACCGAATAATATGATAGACACTGAGACACAAGGGGGTGAAGTATCCGTCCCACTTTCAGTTTGAGGCACATGCGAGGACTGCCACCAGGTACTCAAATTGGAGATGGGATTTTGTTTACTGGTAATGTTTGCTGTGGAATTTGTTGTATTTGTAATATTGATCTCATTTTTTGTTATTAATGTTGAGTTTGTAACATCGAGATTGCTGATGATTTGGCGTATGTTCCGGCGGGAAAAGTAAATCACAAGGATAGAACTGAGGAGGAGAAGTAGTAGTCCCAGTATTCTATTGATTCGCCGCATGTCTGGGACAGAGAGCCATTTAATGGAGCGGCAATAACACAATAACAATAACGTTAGCGTTATCTATTGTAGTTGTGTGAAAGTGAAAGATGTTGCTGCTTGCGTGGTGGCCTACTAAAATAAAGCCTCAGCAAAAATACAAGCCAACATGGTGGCAAAAATAAAAGAAAGATATAAACAGTATTAACTGACTTCCTATGTACAAAACATACGGCAGTATTGTCGGGTAAGATCAGCAGGAGAGGAGATACTACTACTTGTATCGTTATCTCTGTGTTTAGGTTAAACTAAACATACCAGGTATGATATAATTTATAATTTAATCTAAATCAAAAATAGGTCGAATATGTAACAAAATAAAAAGAATTCTTATATTTTGGGGTTGGCGGTGAGAGTGCCAAAAA
Organism: Thalassiosira hispida; assembly: GCA_036939495.1. NCBI lineage: Eukaryota > Bacillariophyta > Thalassiosirophyceae > Thalassiosirales > Thalassiosiraceae > Thalassiosira > Thalassiosira hispida. The sequence continues at coordinate 10,021 of JALLAU010000547.1, forward strand.
TACAAAGATATATATTTGCCTAGGCCTTGGTTCAAATTAATTAATTCAAGTCCCTTCATTCTAGAGCAACATCTATCTATTTACCGGTCACCCATTCCCGGCAAGGGTGGAGGTTGTTCCAAAACATCATGCCCTGCTGAACTAGAAGACCAAGATGATGATGCAACAATTCCCTGATCAACACCATTCTCACGATAGTTGTGCTGATGACCCCCACCCCATGATGATTCAGCAGCCATGGTTGTTGACTCAGATAAGGTGGCATCTTCTGCTACTTCCGCGGATGAATTGCTCATCATTGTGCCATCATCATTATCATCTTTCAGTACATTAGCATCGTTGTCAGAGCTTGCATCATTCTTTATGCTGTCATCATCGCTGCTTCTACTGCTACGGCTCCCACTTTTACCAACCCTTCTTTTTACCAGTGATGACTTCTGCTGCTGTTGCCTCTTGCGAATCTCTTGCTGCTGGCGTAATTGCAACGTGGATGGAGTAAACAAACCATGTCGACCTGTTGCACGAGAGAAGGCTTTTCTCATTGAACGAAGGGGGACTGGTGATCTAGTAGTGGTAGGCTTGATTGTAGTATCAATATTATCGTGTTGTTGTTTTTCTTCTGGTGGAGAATACTGCTGAGGCCTTTGATTATTTTGCAGTTGTGGCAATGAAGATTGAGAAGGCGAAAACGACGACGAAGATACCTTCGATGGAGGAGGAGATTGTGGAATAATTCCATCTTGCCCATCAGATGATGAACTGCTATCAATCTGTTCATTGGTTGCTTCTTCTTCATTGCCGTTTATTCTACTCCCAAGTCCTCCTTCTTCTTTCCCCAACTCATCCTCCACGGTGTTGACATTATTATTGACCAACGACGAGAGAAGCTGTTCCTTCACTGGGCCCAACAACGATAATGGGTCCATCTCACCACCAAAACTAACGCCCTTATCCTCAAGCCGCGCATAAACCTTGGCGGCCGCCCTCTCAACCTCATCCTCTAACGATTTTTCAGTCGCTGCTGCTGCCGCCATTGCTTCCGCTTTTGAGTTTGCTGCTTGTTCTTCTTCTTCTTTTCTTGCCATCAAATACGATGACTCCCATACTGATCGTTCCTCCAGAATCCTTGTCTGAATATCACATTCCCTAGTCTCATCCCACAGAGCACGTTCCTCCTCCACTTTCCGTTTCACATCCATATCAAATTGATTACGTAACTCGTTACCCTGCCATTCCAATTCTGCACTGATTGCATCCATACTTTCTTCTGCCCACTGTGACTTGGCAGAATCCAACATGCGTTCCATTTCCTCTGCCTTTTTGACTTCCCAATCACGTTTCTCATCAGTTAGCAACCCTTCCGTCTTCTTCTCCCAAGTTGCCTTTTCTTCTTCCAACCTCAAAAATAAGTCCCTCGCCGATTGACTTTTGATTTCGTCATTCAATTTCTCGGCCTCGTCCAACCTACGTTTCCAATCGCCAATTTGGATAGATAGGTCCGATACACGAGCACTCAATCCCGATATCTTGACACGACTCGTGGATCGTTCCTTGATCAACTCCTCAAGCAATGGCCTCGTATTCTCGTCTTGATCCTTGGATATCGCGTCCAATTGACCCTTGTACGTTTCCGCCTCGGTGGCATACCTACTCGCCTCGGCCTCCAATCGATCGCATTCCCTCTCCCTCGCTTCGAGATCCCTCCTCGAAATGGCAAAGCCTGCCAATCGATCCTCCAGCTGATCCACATACAGCCCAATCAAATCCAACTCCTCACACGTCTTATTCTGAACTCCCTTCAACAACTCCATTTGTTCTTCGTACCCCACCCTTTCCACCGTCCAATCCTCCAACAATTCCTCCATCTCCTCTCGCAGCTCCTGTTCCAAACCCCTTGCACCCTCCAACTCCTCCAAAAGTCTCTGAGTCTTGGGCGCCTCCTCCCGAATCTCCAATTGAAGCTGCCGCAACGCCGCCTTCAACACCATTTTATCTTCCTCGAATACTGCCACCCGATCGTTCAATTCCGCGACTAACGAATCGCGCGAGCTGACGACGTCCACGATGGCGGAGTTGTTGCGTTGGAGCGTCAGCGTTAGGGATTCGAGCTCGTCGACGTTATCCCGTTCGAGTTGGAGGGCGTGGAGGAGGGTCGTCCGAGCTAGCTCCTGGGCGGCACGGTGGCGTTCCGATTCTTCGAGCAGCTGTTGCTCTTTGGTGATACTGCTGCTCATCTTCTCGCCGACGGTACCATTCGAGCTCGTGGAATCCCATCCGAACAACCATGACCAAAATCCCTTCTTCTTTCGTTTCGCGCTCTTCTCCAACTTGACATCAAAATCGCGCAAGTACTTGCTCTTCTCGTCCTCGAACCGTTCCGTCTCGACGAGACACGCCAACGTTTCCAAGTCGTCCGTAACCTTTCGCAATTCCGCCCTTAGTTCTCGCACTGCCCGTTCGTTCTCCGCCCTGTCCTCGTCCCCCGCCTTGGACTTTCGTTGGTACTCCTTGATATCTCCATGTAGCTCCTCGACCAATTTAGTGAGGGAGGTGCAATTGGCATTTAATTCGAGGTTGCGATTGTGCACGTGGTGAAAATTGGATTGGGTATCGGCCAATCGTTCCGTCATTACGTCTACGCGCGAGTGGAGCTGATCGGATTCGGTGGTTAGGGAGGCGAGGATGGAGGTTAGGTTGTGGAGTTGATGGGTGAGTGTCATTTCGCGGAGTGTGGATTCGTCTAGTTCTAGGAGGAGATTTTGGTAGTTTGCTGCTGCTGGATCTTGTTGGTATTGTTGTTGTTGGTAATCTTGTTGATATTGGTTGTATTGTTCATGTGGATCATTCTGGTACATGTTGTTGCTGTGTATCAGCTGATGTTGTTGTTGTTGTTGCTGCTGCTGCTCGGGACTGTTGTTGTTCCAGGGATAGACATTAGTTCCATAATTGGTAGTGGTACTAGTGGGCTTATTATTCCATCCTGGCTGGTGGGGCGTGGCCCCCTTTTTGTTGTCGGCAGTGTCTTCATCGCCCCCCTTGTTATTTTTCATCACATTCTTATCCATCACTGGAAGAAGAGGCGGCGGAGGCGGAGGCGGGAGTAAAGGAAGGTGTTGGCCGGTCATCTTGGGAGGAGTAGTGCCATCATCATCATTGTTGGCATGATTCGTATTCTTGTTGTTCCCGCCACCCATAATTTTGCCAAACCATCCTCCTCCACTTCCACCACTGTTGGAATTAGTATTAGTAGGATGATGATCCCCCCCCGCCGGCTGATGATGATTAGCAGAGTTGTAATTCATATGAGCAATAGCCGAGGCTGCATCACCTATATCGAACACGTCGGATGAGGAATACTTCTCCTCCTCCCCTACCGCCGAGGCAGTAGTTGGTAGTGTTTTGCTCATTATCATGTTATTGTTCATGTTATTGTCATCAGAAGTAGCAGCAGCAGCAGCAGCAGACGCGACAAGGTTGGGCGTAGTAATTTCGTCGTCGTTGGCAATAATCGCAGCAGAATCATTCGCAATCGTCGACGACAGTGGAGGCGGCGGAGGTATCTTGGGCGGTAATGGAGGAGGAGATGACGCCCGAACAGTAGCCATCATCATCATCCTCATCATCCCATTATGATAATCATTGTCATTGAAAATCGCTAGTACAGCGACCATTAATATAACCATCGTCCGGGAGAATAATGGATTAGATGATGATGATGATGATATCTTCGTACCTCGACCATTAGTGCCGCGTTGTCGTTGTCGTTGACGCTGACGCGGATGATGTTGTTGTTGATGTTGTTGGCGTGGCATTATATTAGATTCTATTCAAATTCTATTCCGACAACAGAGAGTAGCATACATATTATTATAATGCGGCCTTTGATTGCTCGCTCGATCGCTTCTGGATTTGGATTGGGTGAAGCTCGCTTTGATGTTCGCTCAGTTCTCAGGTTTGCGTCTTGCGTTTGAATAAGATCTGGCCTCCACGTGGATAGCGAGCGTAGGTACGATATCGTATCTAGCTAGATAGGTACGAAACTCAGATGCCTCTTGTTGTGTTACATCGGTACGTACGGTAACAGACTGCAGTGTACCTCATCAAACTTTTTTGGACTCCACCTTCAGGTCAATGTGGTGACTATCAGTAGCGATCGCCTTTGTAAGCGGACAATGGTCGCTCCCTGCCACGGGATGATGATCAGTCGATAGCTGATGGCCTCAGCTATCGGCCGATCATCATCCCGTCGTGGCAAGGGATGATGGGTGTTAACAGGAATCCAGCTAAGTCGGTTCTGGCGGGAACGCTCTCAAAAATCGCCTCCCTACGTAGGTCTACGTAGGA